>JAUELO010018330.1:0-11162 GCA_032357855.1 Amphibolips quercusostensackenii
TTAAGGCGCACTCGCCGACCATTTTTTTGCTCTCTCCATTCTTCTGATAGATGGCTTCCAAGCTTGGAGGTACTTTCTGCGGGCTCAAGGCACGACGCGCATTCACCATACTTTTCCCACTAGTCAACAGGAGGCAGCAAAATCGATTTCCTGCCTAGACACGTTTCCACAGGCAAATAATAGGGCCCTGCCCATCAGACTCTTCCCGGCCCCTCGTGCGCGTACGCATACAAGGCGTTAAACCTCAACGCTCTCGCTGCCGCCCACGGCCGTCCGAGAAACGTGACTCGAACATAGGTAATAACTTCACCCCCAATAAGGTATTAATTTTTGTTATAAATTTTATGTACAAAATATAAATTTTAGACTAATGAGATACTATTTTATAATAAGAGAAATATTTTTTCAATTTTGAATTTTAAAAAATATTGAATTTCCCTGAGAAACTTCTTTTTATGTTTTCAACATTTAATTTAAAAAATCAAGAAGAAGTATTGTTTGTCAATAATGAGTAGCTTCTAACAAAATAGATGCATTTTTAAAAGAAAGATTTTAATTTTGAGAGAAATATTTTAACTTATAGTTCAATTAAAAAAATGGATTTTCAAGCAAAAATAGTACAATTAAATTTTTATTGACTAAATAAATCTTTGACCAAATTAAATAAGTATATCTAAATACTCACATTTTCAACCAAACACATAAGTTTTAAATCAAGAAAATTAAATTTTTTTTAGAGAAAAAAATTTTTCCGCAAAAAGTGAATTAGTTAAATTATCAGTATGTAAAAAAATTTTAATAAAAGAACTAATTTTCAATATGGGAAATGAATCTGCAGCAAAAAATATAAATTTTCAACCAGTAAGAGTGATTTTTTGTCAAAAATAGATTAATTTTGAATAAAATGTAGGAATTTGCAGCAAAAAACATGAATTTTTAACCAAAAAAATGGGATTTGTACCATAAAATTAATACAGTTTTGACAAAAAATTAAGTAGTACGAGTTAATTTTCATCAATAAAAATCTTTTTTTATTAAAAAACTAATTTCTTATCAAATAGATGAATTTTCAACCAGAAGGATAAATTTTCAACCAAACAGGGTATAGTTAAGTTTTCAGTAAAGATTGTAATTTACAACATCAATAAAAATGTATATATTATAAGCAAAACAGAACTATTTATATAAATTAATTTACATTAATAAAACTGTATTTCCTATACGAAACTACTCTTCAATCAAAGAGATAAGTTTTTAACTACAAGGATACAATTTCAACCAAGAAAGGTAATTTTCTATAAAAAACTAATAATTTCTAAAAAAATTATTAAACAAATGTATTGAATTTTAAGCTGAATTCTACCAAAAAGGATGAATTTTTAACAAAATAATTTTAACCTTGACCAAAAAAAAAGCACGCGTCCTATCAGAAAGTAATTTTTTACAAATTTGTAGATCTTTCTTGAAAGCACACTATTGTTAGTTCATTTTTTGTTGTACCTTGCGTCGTTTTTACAAAAATTTGATGTTTTCATTGTAAGTGTTGTTTTTTTTTAATTAAAACAAAAACTACCCATCCTATCAATAAATAATTATAACAAATTTTTAGCTCTTTTTCAGGTAAGAAAATTTTGTTAATTGATTTTTTTCGTATCTTGTGTCGTTATATGAAAATTTGATTTTGTTATTTTTAATGCAGTTTTTAAAAATAAAATGAAAACTACGCGTTCTTTTGAAATTGATTTGCAGCAAATTTGTTGATTTTCTAAAATAATGTGCGTAATATATTCTACAAAATATTTCGAGAGTTTCCAAAACATTAGATTCTTTTTGACCCTGTGCATTTTTTTTGAGAAAATCCTTAAAACTATTTAAAATTGTTGTTAGTTTGCAAAGAATCATAGAGGGAATTCACATCATGAAGAAATGTAGAAAGAAAGAGATCGATTACTATGTGCAGTAAGATTTCAGCAGCTGTTGTTAAAAAATATTGTTTAAATCGTCAAACTGTAAATTTTTGTATGAATATTCTCTAAATAATCAACAATATATCCCAATAATTAAAAAATCATAAGAAGCATTATTTGGCAAGTCATTTTCTGTTGATTCCGCAAAAAAATATTTATCATGGAAAAATGGTTAAACTGTAAATTTGTATACAAGTTTTGTTCAAATTATTAACAGATCTTGTTAACTTGGCAAGCATGCCAAGAAGGAGTTATTAGTAAGACATATGACAATTAAATTAAATTCTTTTCAAGTCAGTTTGAGGACCTTCAAAGAAAGGTATATACATCTGAAAAGTTAGAAAAAAATATTGTTAATTTTGTTGCTAATTAAAAACATTTTGTTCTGTCGAAGAGACTTTTTCTACCCGACCCGTTATACTTGAAAGCTACTATCTACTTTGGTATTAAAAAATAATTTTTAAGTCTGCGTGACTTGAACATTTTTTTTTTAAATTCATCAGGTACTTCCAGTTAGATTCTAATAACATTTTAAATACAAACATCACACAAGAACAACCTCGAGACATATATCATTCATGAGATAAGAATTGTAGTATATATTACTATATTGTAATGATGAACCAGAATAATAATTACCTACACTGTTGACTGAATTCTTCATTAGGACAGTAATCAGTTTCTACGCAGTTTAAAAAAAGATGATTGCTTCTACTTTGGTCCTATCATTGGCATTCATCCTTAATTCTATTGGTGAATATAATAATGTAGTAATATATTTATATTTTTACAAACGTTTTTAACGCTTTTGCAAATAAAAATTTGACAGCGGTGATCTGGATTGCATCCAAATTTAAATCCATGCAAATACTTTAAAATCTCTTTTAATTTCGAAACCTTATCAAAATCTTATAATATTTTGTGAGATAATTCAAAATCACTTTGAATACTCTGAAATATTCGATTTTCTATAACATCCTTTAAAGTCTCATTAAATTTGTTGAAATATATTAAAATTCCTCCAAATTAAAAAAAAAACATTAAATTCTCAAAAAGCTATGCACTCTTTTTATATATCTGAAAATGCTGCGAAATATTTTGATTTTTTAATCAAATCTTTTAAGATCATTTCAAATTCCTTGTGATGAGCTAAAAACCCTCAGAATCGCATAAGTCTTCAAAAAGTGGGAAAAATTCACAAAAAATATTCAACCGCACCAATTAGAATAATTTAAAAGTAAATTTGAAATATTTTACCCTATAAAATTGACTGAAGCATATTTATGTCGTCTAGGCACAAGAAAAAATTATTTGACAAATTTTTTCAGCAACAAATAATTTTTTTACAATAGCCGTATATAGAAAGCTATTGTAGCATTGTTTTGATTTCTGCATAACTTTAACCAATTTTCTTAAATCTTACTGAGCACCTTTAAAAAATTAGCGCAACATTTTTAAGCTGTTAGAAAAATTTTTGCTTTATTTTTACCAACCAAGCCTGGGTAGGGTGACCAATTTTTTTCCATGGACTAATTTACAAGACATAAATATGTCAAAGCAGTCTTTAGGCTCGTATAATTGACGAGATAAGATCTATATTATGTATTAGGATGACTCACGAAATCCTCTTTTTTTATTTTCTAAAACCTTGACTCGCAATTTTTTTTTCTTTTAGCGAGCAAATGAGCCTCTAATGCTTTCTGATTTTGACAAAAATACTTAGGATTGAGATTAAGTGGTCTGGTTTAACCCTATTTCTTTTTAATGATGAGAATTTCAGGAAATATTGTTAACAATACTGACAAGAAATTATACTATTACAAAAAAAAATTTAAGGAATACTTGTCCTACAATCTAAACGAAAAATATTTTTTGGTAATTAGAGAAAATTAAATTCTCTTTGAAAGAAATGCTGTGTTACCTTATTTTTTGTATTTCACTAAAAAAATCGCTTTAACTTATAACAATATTTAAATTGAAAAAATTTTTCAAATAAGAAAAAATCAAGTAAGTTATAAAAATATTTTAATAATTAGAAATTTTTTTTCTCATTTTTACTCGGAAAAATTTGAAAAATTTTGAGAGGTAGATTTGTGAACATTGCAAAGAAATACGAAGAAACTTCTTAACAATTTTCTAAGGTTTCAAAAGAATAACAAATTTTTCTTTAGGCTCTTGGAAATATCGAAACTCATTTTTTATTTGTAAAATTCAATTTTCAGAAAATTTTTGAAAATATTAAAAACAGTTTTAAACGATTTTCAAAATTATCAAGAAAATCTCAAAGATTTCAAGGTTGACAAGACTGACAAGAAATTATACTATTAGAAAGAAAAATCTAAGGAATACTTGTCCTACAATTTGAACAAAAAATACTTTTTGTTATTAGAGGAGTGTAAATTCATGTCGTAATAAAATCTGTGTCATCTTATTCTGAATATTCTTTTAAAAAATTTTCTTAACTAATAACGTTTTTTAGGTTAAAAAATATTAAAAATTTTAAGAAATTCAATTAATCTAAAGAAATATTCAAATGATTGAAAAATTTTTGTTTCATATTTTCACTTAGAAGGATTTAAAAAATTTTCAAAGGTAGATTTGTGGAGATTTTAAAAAAATGTATCGAAGCTTTTTTAAACATTTTTAAAGATTTTAAGAGAAGAACAAATTTTTCCCAAGCCTTCTAGAAAAATTGAAACTGATTTTATATTTTTAAAATTCAATTTCAAGAAATATTCGAAAATATTTGCAAACATTTCAAAAAGTTTTTTAAAATTATCAAAAAAATGTGGAAGATTTCAAGGCTGACAAACTGACAAGATTTATAATATTAGAAAGAAAAACTAAAGAAATACTTGTCCTGCAATTTAAAAGAAAAATACTTTTTGTTAATTAGAAAAAGGTGAATTCTTGTTCAAAGAAACTCTATGTTATATAATTTTTTATATTTTTCTGAAAAATTCTTTCTAACTAATGAGGTTTTTAATTTTTTTTAATTTTCAAAATTGAAAAAAATTTGAGTGAGTTAAAGAAATATTAAAATGTTAAAATTTTTTTTTTAATTTGCACTCGAAAAGACTTGAAAATTTCAGAAAATAGATTTATAAAGATTTTTCAGAAAGATGTAGAAGCTTTTTAAGAATTTATAAAGCTTTCAAGTAAATAACACATTTTTTTCAAGTCTACTAGGAAAGTTGAAATTGATTTTTTTATTTGTAAAATTCAATTTCAAGAAAATATTCGGAAATTAAAAAATGTTTCAAAAAGATTTTAAAAATATTAAGAAAAATCTGAAAGATTTCAAGGTTGACAAAAATGACAAGAAATTATTCTATCAGAAAGAAAAATTTGAGGAATAATTGCCCTACAATTTAAGCGAAAGATACATTTTGTTCATGAGAGGAAGGTAAATTCTTGTCATGAGAAATTCTGTGTTATCTCATTTTCTATATTTTTCTGAAGAATTTATTTGAACTAATAACGTTTTTAGTTAAAAAAATTTTTTTATTGAAAAAAATTCGAGTATGTTAAAGAGATATTTAAATCATTAAAAAAAGTTTTTTTCATATTTTCACTTGAAAGGATTTAAAAAATTTTGAAAGGTAGATTTAAAAAGATTTCGTAGAGATATGTAAACGCCTTTTTAATAATTTCACAGGTTTACAAAAAAAACAAAAGTTGTCTATATCGCAGGTGAGACCATATGTTTTCATGTATTTTTTCACGCTAAATTCAAATCTATTTTTAATTTTGCTTTATCACGTCAGAATTTTCACCAAAAACCAAAAATATGTAGTAAAAAGCGATTATTTTTTAAGAAATACGACAAACATAGAACAATAATTTAGGATCACAAAAAATAAGTATACAATACCACACAATGCATTCACAAAGATAAACCACCTACCTTTTAACCAACCAAGTCCACCTCAACACCTACCCTAACCCTCTAACCCACTAACAGCACCCCTAACAAACCACAAGCAGGCCAATCCACATAACCCAGAGCACAGCGAGTTCAATCGCTAGTTTTCTATGAAACAATCCAGTTTAGTACCGTTAGAAAGTTAAACCATCTACCCTCTGAATAACCAAGTCTACCTGAACACCCACGACTAGCCCTACAACCCCCTAACAGCAACCCTAACAAACCACACGCCGGCTAAATCACAACCCAGGGAACTGTGACTTTAATCGCTAGTATTACATGATTCAAATGAATTTAATACTTCTCGAAGACTAAGACACCTACCCTCTAACCAACAAAGCTCAAGCCTCTTGCCTTTCACGGTCGGGGTAGTAGATAAACGAGAGTCCCCTTGCCTCTTACCATTAACCCACTCACCCATGTTTTTTACTTTTAGCATTACCTAGGAACAACAGCGTGGACGTAGATAAAATATGTTCCCTTTAGGGTGCTGCATTAACGTGAGTCCCCTTGCCTCTCACGATCGGGGTGGTGGATTAACTTGAGTCCCCTTGCCTCTCACGATCGGAGTCCTGGATCAACGTGAGTCCCCTTGCCTCTCATGACGTCAAAGTCTATATCTATTTTTTCTTTTCGAAAGATCGTCTCATCTATTTTCTCTTTCGAGTTAATTTGCTATTCTTTTCAAGGGTCCAACAGTTATTTGACAGCATATTTTTGTCCTAAGAGCCTTGGTAACACCTTTTAATTTCTTTGGAATTTTGTTGAGCACGCTCTCCTTGCTTTTCGCTGACAGCTCCAAGGTTTTCCGATATTCTATTTAAATGAGAATGCAAGCAATAAACTTTCAAGCTCATTAAACATCCCAAGTTTCCAAAGTTATCAAGCATATTTTCGACAATTTTTTCAGACTGAGATTCCTTATTATTTCCTAAAAACTTAGTAACTACTTCTCTGAAACTTCCCTAAACTTTTCTCTCTGAATCTGCCATCCTTTCTTTGAAAACTTGATCTTTTAGCAATTCTCGTATCTGTGAACCATCAAACATACATTACTTAATTTTTGCTTCTGATAACTTAGGGAATTTGGTACGCAAGTGGATAAATGCATTACTATTTTTAGCTCTCATAGCTTTTACAAACTGTAATGTTCATGATCGCGACTATCTCATTCACAAGTAAAACAAGTATACTTAGTGAAACCACTTTGCTGTCCTAGAATTATGGTGACAAGCACCTTAAAGGAAACAGCATTTCACTACGTCCACGCCGTTTTTTTCTTTGGGTAACGCTTAAAGTAAAAAACATGGGTTAGAAGGTTAATCGTAAGAGGCAAGGGGACTCCCGTTTATTAAGAACCCCGATGGTGAAGGCAAGGGGCTTAGGATTTGTTAATTAGAGGGTTAGTGTTTTAGTCCTCAAGTAGTATCAAATTTTATTGTATCATTGAACACTAGCGTTAAAATCGCAGTTCCCTGGGTTGTGGGTTAGTGCTTGTGTTTTATTAGGGGTGCAGTGAGGGGGTTGGATGGCTAGAAGTGGGTGCTGCGGTTGACTTGATTGGTCAAAGGGTAGATGGTTTGACCTCGCAAAGCCTCGTTCGCGAATAAAAAAAAAAGTTTAAAATGAAAAACGTAATTTGCAGGTCAATTCTGAAAAATTCGCCAATGAATTTAGAGAGTTTAATGTATTTAGATTATTCAAGGAATTTAGTAAATTTATGGAACTCAGTCAATTCCTAATTTCTAAAGAATTCTGGATAATTGATAAATTCGAGGATTCTAGGGGACTTAGAGAATTTGGTTAATTTACCGGATGGGCAATATTCCATGAAATCAGGGAGTTTAGAGATTTTTAGTAAATTGTAGAATTCAAGAAATCCAGAAAATTACAAATGTTTAAAGACTTCAGGATATTCAAAGAATTCAAGGTATTCAGAAAAATTGAGATTTTTAGAAAAGTTAAGGAATGCAGAGATTTTTAAGAATTTAGAGAATTTAAGGACTTTAAGAAGTTCAGAAAATTTAAAGCATAACTAAAGATTACAGATAATTCAAAAGAAAATTCACAATGAAATTAAAGGAATTCTAAATAATTCCGAATAATATACTTAGGCAAAAAGTATTCTTGACTAAATCTGTCAGCTGTTTATAGCATATAATGTGTAATGAAAAAAGGGGCCAATCTGTGCAGTTTTACTTTTTAGGTTTTTTCATCGCTGATGTTTCCGGTGAGATTTAAAATTGCATTATCCGTGAGTCTTATTTCGGAATTCAAACAAATTTTCCATAATCTGCATCCTACCTTACCTCACGTACATTAGAAAAATGTAATCTCTTATTTCTTGTTGCAGAATTAGCTTCACAGTTCGACTGTTTACCTAATGGCGAACCTATTCGTGGTGTTAATCGTACTGAAGCTTCTCATTCTCCAGATTTAAATCATCCTTTTTCGAGGTCTAGGTCCAGGTCTCCTCGTGCCAGCCGTCCTACTTTTTCTGCTGATCTACAGCGTCGTGCCAGGTCCAAGTCTCCTCCTGGAAGGCGTCTTGCTCCTAAGTGCATAGTTCTACCCACCAGGCATCTTTCTAATGGAAGAGGTAAATATGAACTTAGAGGATTTGAATTTATTCGACATATCACACACACTCAAATCCGCATCGGATATTTGATCTTCAAAAATACAGTTTTCTTGTCAACATACCAATTAAATTGAGAACAGGTCAAGTCTCTCTGCGGCAAGTCACACCTGCGGCATGTCACAACTGCGGCATTTCTTTCTATCGGATTCTCCCGTGCTTAAACTCTCTACCCTTTTCTAACGATCGTGGGGGGCGGGAAGGCACCCTTGTGACTAGCTACAGAAATATAACTGGTCGAATTTCTTTTTACTGGTAAGAGATGCAGCAGGAGAGAGATGCCGCAGGTGTGACATGCTGCAGGGAGACTTGCCGCATGTGAAATAAAAGTTACCTTTAGTGGGATTTCAAATTGCAATAATTGTGAGACTGATTGCAAAATTTAAATAAGTTTTTTATAATGTGCATCCTGCGCTGCCTCACGTACATTAGGAAAATATTATCTTCTATTTCTTGTTGTAGAGTTAAGTTCACGGTGCAGCTGTTTACCTAATAGCGACCCTATTCCTGATGTTTCTCGTACCGGATCTTCTTTTTCTCCTGACACACATCATCCTCCTGCGAGATCTAAGTCAAGGTCTGCTTCTGTCCGGTTTTCTCCTGCAGGGTTTCCTCTTTCGATGGTTTCTCCTAACGAGATTTCTTTTGCCAGTTCTACTACTCCAAGGCCTTCTCCTTCTAGACCTCCTCGACCAAAACCTCCTC
This sequence comes from Amphibolips quercusostensackenii, assembly GCA_032357855.1. Taxonomy (NCBI): domain Eukaryota; kingdom Metazoa; phylum Arthropoda; class Insecta; order Hymenoptera; family Cynipidae; genus Amphibolips; species Amphibolips quercusostensackenii. The sequence goes on from JAUELO010018330.1 coordinate 9,239, forward strand.
CTACTCCCAGGCGTATAGTTCCACCTTCGAGGCTTCCTTCTGATGGAAAAGATGGATATGGACTTGAAGAACTTAAATTTATCCGGCTTATTCCCCGCGAGAATCCGCGGCAGATATTTGAATTGCGAAAATACACTTTTCCTTTTGATACTTTAATGAAGCTTAAAGTAGCGCATAATACTCGTGTCTATATGCCTATGCCAACCCAAGAACAAATTGTTGTATCAACATCAGATGGTGACGTCTTAGCAATATTGGGATCTACTTATGTTCTTGATGGAATGTATATATTACATATTAAATGTTACAAACGCGCAAAAATAAACATGGAAACTCGCATGGTTTCCCTAATGAGCCACAAAGAAATTGAGGAAGCTCCAGTAGGTCCCCAACGCCCAATCACGCGATATTTTCAAATAAGCCGAGTAAACCACGTGTGAACCGCAATCTTTTTAGATAAAACCCAACCTTGTGTTAGCACAAGATTCAATGACGGATAAAATAAAACAAGTTTTTTTCAAAAAATCTTTAATGTTTCTTCTTTATATTATTTTGGAATTAGGACTATGCAAGTGCAAGTAAATAATATGTGTATTTTTCGAAAAGGTGTGGGCTATTTGGAGGAGGATTGCGTAGCCATGAAACAGTTGCCTCTGTTTTATGTAGAATGCGGTTTTGGAATTTTATCTACAATAAGCTAACATTTATTGATTAATCTATTGTAGAGTTCTGATTGAATCAGACAAACTATAGCATTCTCAGATAAATATTATTTAATGAAAAATAAAAAAAAACGAATGCTAATGTGGAGTCGCAGGTAAATGCGAAAGTCTATTCGCAAATTATTCAAATGAATATGATTGAACTAACTCAAGTGACTAATTTATGACTACCTTTGCACTGTACTCTTCTTCATTTTGTATATCCGATTTAAAATTTGTTCGGATATAATTTGGTACGAAAGACCTTCACACTACTAATTCAATCTTATAAAAAAACGTAAAACTGAAACATAATATTGTTCGCGATTCAAAGTAGAGTTATAATATTATCAGTAAGTTTGATATATTAACAAATAAATAAAAGTCAATGTATTATGGTTCTTATGGATGCAAACTCTGGTCAACGTTTCTAAGCTAGCTATTATCATGAGCAAATAACACAAAGATGCTTTTTATTGCGTTACGAAAATATTTTGTAGGAAATATCATAGGTTGATAATTATCATCTTTTTATTATTTTTCTACATGTAACTGCATTACTCTAGACCAATGCAAAATTATTTTTACATTCCGTAATAATCAAAGATTAAATTCATTAATTTATTCACTTATTCAATTATACAGTCATGACTTATAAATTTTCTACTTTCTCCGCATTGACGAAAAATGCAAGAAGATCCAGAATTTACGCAGAAAATTCAATGCAGGGAGAACAATAGTTTTAAATTAAAAGTGTTTAAATTCATAAATGTTATTAAATTTTTTAATTTTTTCACAAAATTTTTATTAGGTATTAGCAATAATAATGGAGAATAAATGAAAAAATGTTGTTTGAATCCTTACTATTCCTGAATAAATAATGTTATTTTAACATTTCTTATGATATTTAATACTGAAAAATAACAATCGATAGTTTTCTGACACATTTTCGCTGCAAAATATTAGCATGTTATTGATTAATATATTTATTTATGTGACATTCACATGATTAAGCATAAATGTTATTTTTTTCTTGGTTGTAGCATGCACTTAAAATAAAAATAAGAGCCTAAAACTAAAATTTAATCAAAAATGTCGTAACTGACTCTTTTATTGTGGATGAATTTCGTTCAAAAGAAAATGATTTTAAACACAGTTTAATACATTTCACTCTACAATACGTAGTGGAAGATATTGATGTGGTCGAGACCAAAGAAAACATT
>JAUELO010018353.1:0-11161 GCA_032357855.1 Amphibolips quercusostensackenii
ATATCCAACTGCAAGCAAGGTAATTATAAATGACTTTTACGTGGACGATCTTCTAACAGGTGCAGACTCACTTGAAGAGGCGCGAACACTCAAGGATGAACTTTCTTCAATTTTGGATTCAGCAGGTCTATCACTTCGGAAATAGGCTTCAAATGATGAAGGAGTGTTTTTGACAGCTGACCCCTCAGCTGAAGATCGATTGATTCAAGGAGATAAGGATCCTAAAACTTTGGGACTGCTTTGGAAATCGAATATCGACGAACTTCAATATTCTGTAAGAATTCCAGAGCAGCTGAAGGTGACAAAATGAACTATTTTGTCACTTGTGTTTCAAATTTTTGATCTTCTCGGTCTCGTTGGTCCTGCCACTGTACGAGCAAAGATTCTTTTTCAAGGACTTTGGGAACTGAAACTGGATTGGAACGAAACTTTGCCTCAACGAATGCATACTGAATGGGTAGAATTTAGAGACAAATTGTACAGCCTCAATGCCGTAAGTGTTCCAAGGCTAATTTTATGTGAAAATCCAGTCACAATAGAAATGCACGGGTTTTGCGACGCTTCCGAAAAGGCGTACGGTGTATCAGTTTACATACGCTCGATAAACGTTAAGGGAAATGTTGCCGTGAATCTCTTGTGTGTAAAATCAAGAGTGGCCCCATTAAAAAGAATATCATTGCCACGATTAGAACTATGCGGGGCACTTTTACTGGCAGAACTCTTCCATAAAGTGATAAGTTCTTTAAATATGAATTTTGATCGCGAGTTTTTGTGGTGTGACTCCACGATTACACTCACTTGAATTAAAGGACCCTCTTGCAAATGGGAAACTTACGTAGCCAACAGGACAACAAAAATACAAGAACTGACAAAGGATGGAATCTAGCACCACGTCTCGTCTTTTGACAATCCTGCGGATATTATTTCAAGAGGAATCGATCCAGCTGAACTACTGACATCAGATATCTGGTGGTATGGGCCAACTTGGTTATCACAGGACTCTGATAATTGACCCATCCCAAAAGCTATCAATCTTGAAATCGTTCCCGGAATGGAAAGAAGCTGCAGTTTAAATCAAGCTACTCTCACATAACACGATTCAACTATTTTTGAATGCTTCTCTTCCTTTGTAAAGTTAATTAGGGTACTCGCATATTGTTTTCGAATCCGTAATAATTTAGCTAGGCCGACTACCGATCTCAAGATAAGATTTCTCACACCGCATGAATTAAAATATACTAAAAATCGACTATTAAAAATGGCACAGGCAGAATCTTTTCGCACTGAGATTCAATTTATTGAACAAAAAAGGAAACTTGCAAACTCTAGCAAGCTTAAATCGCTCAATCCGTTTCTTGACGAATTGGGGCTGCTCAGAGTGGGCGAAAGATTAAGCAACGCATCTCTTTCTTTTGATCGAAGGCATCCTATTATATTACCTTCCGATCACTTGTTAACGAAAATAATTATTTAGGACGAACCTAAGCGATTAATGCACGCTGGATGTCAAAGCTTGGTAGCATCTCTGCGAGAACAATACTGACCGCTTTCATGTAAAAACATTGTCAAGACTGTACTTCGAAAATGCGTGCAATGTTTTCGAGTCAAACCCGTAGGTACAGAATACATTATGGGAAATTTACCTGCGGCACCAGTCACACCAGCTCGTCTCTTTAACACGTGCCGAGTCGATTACGCAGGGCCGTACCTTGTCAAAGATAGAACTCGAACTCGAAAAACTACTAAGGCGTATTTATGTATATTTGTATGCTTTGTGACAAAGGCCGTTCATTTAAAGCTTGCGATGGACTTAACGACCAATGGATTCTTGAGTTGCCTTTAACGTTTTATATCTCGGCGAGGTCGTCCTCAAACTATATACTCGGATAACGGAACAAATTTTGTCGGCGCTCGGAACGAGCTTAAGGAACTTGAAAAATTCTTGGTTGATTCTAAACACTAAGAAAACGTAACAAATTTTTCATTTTGAGAGGAAATAAATTAGCATTTTATTCCTTCCCATGCCCCACACTTTGGCGGGTTATGGGAAAGCGCTGTCAAATCTGTAAAACACCATTTGAAGCGAGTCATCGGTGAGACTCAACTAACATTCTCCGAATTATACACAATTCTGACTCAAGTTGAAGCTTGCTTGAATTCTCGTCCTCTGTCACCCTTATCCGACGATCCCAATGACACTTTTGTCCAGCACTTTTGGCAACGCTGGCAGAAGGAGTACTTGCACAGCCTCCAGCAGCGGTCTAAATGGTCAAGAACAAATCCTAATCCTATTAAAATAGGATCCTTGGTTCTTTTAAAGGAGGATAACCTTCCTTCTCTCAAGTGGCAGCTTGGACGTGTCACTAAATTGCACCCTGGAAAGGACAATGTGGTAAGAGTCGCCACTGTTAGGATCAGCGGTTCTAGTTTGCGGCGACCTGCCTCAAAACTATGTGTCTTGCCCATCGACGATACTTTGATCAGTAATTGATATCTGATTAACTTCATGTACACTTGTAAAAATTTTGAATTTGCCTTGTATTTTCGATTTATTATATAAACCTTTGAATGCTTGAACGACTGAATGTTTCCAAAAATCTTGCAACCTTTTAACTTGATGTTTCATTAAGCTCGGTAAAGTGAAAATCGGCACGTTTCCTTGAGACTGTAATACTCCCTTAATAGACCCTTCGCACGGTCAGTTTTAACATCTGTATTGAACTTTCTATTTCTCGAACTGCTTGATGAATTATCTCAGGACAAATTGCGAGGTTGCCATTTTTCCAAAATTTGAAATGTACTTAGGTTTTGTCTCTGGCAACATCGGAATCTGGCCGGGGTCCTAGCCTGCTCCTCAGCGGGGGGCAGTCTTGAACTACCCTCGAACAAATTAAGATCTAGCTTGCTTTGTACCTCGGCTCTTGTGTTTAATTGAATTTAACCACTCATTTATTGTTATAATTTCCTGTACCGTAATATTTTAATTGTTGTGAATAAACAATTTAACCGAATAAACTTTTTTCTTCAATATTAACATGGTTACGCGTGTAAGCACAATTATTACATATTTCGTTAATTCTCTTTTCAGCTGGAAAATCAAGTGGTTAGTGTAAAGTCAACCTGATTTTTGAAAAATTAATCTTTTTCTTTTTGGTTAAAGATTTATCACTTCAGTTCAAAATTCATATTTTTGGGGCGTGAATTCCACTTTTTTCTAGAAAATTCAACTTTTTGTCTTGAAAACTTAAAACTTTGATAAGAATAAAATTATTGAGTTGAAAATTAACTTTTTTCTCAAAAATTCATATCTTTGATTGAAAATTGAAATATTTTGTTAAAAAATTCGTCTTTTTTTGTTGAAATACCAGCTATTACATACTTAGTTGATATTTTTTTCTCAGCTCAAAAATCAAGTGCTTAGTGCAAACTCAAACTGACATTTAAAACATTAATCTTTTTTTTTTGTAAATGATTTATCACTTTAGTTTAAAATTCAGATTTTTGGGCCAAGAATTTCATTTTTTTGTAAAAAATTTAACTTTTTGGCTTGAAAACTCAACAATCTGACAGAAAATTGAATTATTAAGTTAAAAATTAACTTTTTTCTCAATAATTCATATCTTTGGTTGAAAACTGGACTATTTTGTTGAAAAGTCGTCTTTTTTTGTTGCTGAAATATCAGCTATTACATACTTCGTTGATATTTTTTTCTCAGCAGAAAAACCAAGTGCTTAGTGTATAGTTAAACTGATATCTAAAAAATTAATCTTTTTTTTTGTTTAATGATTTCTCACATTAGATTGAAATTTATATTTTCGGTGTTGAAAATTCGTATTTTTTTGTTAAAACATCAATTATTACATATTTCGTGATTTCCTTTTTAGCTGGAAAATTAAGTGCTTAGTGTAAAGTCAAACTGATTTTTAAAAAATTAATCTTTTTCTTTTTGGTTAAAGATTTATCACTTTAGATTAAAATTCATATTTTTGGGGCGCGAATTCCACTTTTTTGTAGAAAATTTAACTTTTTGGCTTGAAAACTTAAAACTTTAATAAGAATTAAATTATTGAGTTGAAAATTAACTTTTTTCTCAAAAATTAATAGCTTCGGTTGAATATTAAACTATTTTTTCAAAAATTCGTATTTTTTGTTGTCGAAATATCAACTATTACATATTTCGTTGATAATTTTTTTTCCCAGCTGGAAAATCAAGTGCTCAGTGTAAAGTCAAACTTTTTTGTTGGTGAAAGAATTGTCACTTTAGTTTGAAATTCATATTTTTGGGTCGAGAATTCCACTTTTTTGTAAAAAATTCAAATTTTTTTCTTGAAAACTGAAAATTTTGATAAAAACTAAATTATCTAGTTGAAAGTTAACTTTTTTCTAAACATTCATATCTTTGGTTGAAAATTGAACTATTTTGATGAAAGGTCTTTTTTTAAATATCAACTATTACATATTTCGTTGATATTATTTTTCAAGCTGGTAAATCAAGTGCTTAGTGTAAAGTCAAACTGCTTCTGAAAAATTAATCTTTTTTGTTGGTTAAAGTTTTATCACTTTATTTTAAAATTCATAAGTTTGGGCCAAGAATTACTTTTTTGTAGGAAATTCAACTTTTTGTCTTAAAACCTAAACATTTAATAAATATTAAATTATTATGTTGAAAAATTAACTTTTTTCTTAAAATTCATATCTTTGGTTGAAAATTAAACTATTCTGTTAGAAGCTGGTCTTCTTTTTGTTGAAATATCAACTATTACATATTTCGGTGATATTTTTTTATCAGCTGGAAGATCAAGTTCTTAGTGTAAAGTCAAAATGTTTTTAAAAAATTGATCCTTTCTGTCTGTTTAAGTTTTATCAATTTATTTTAAAATTCATAAGTTTCGGTCGAGAATTCCACTTTTTTGTAGGAAATTTAACTTTTTGTCTTGAAAACCTAAAAATTTAATAAAAATTAAATTATTTTGTTGAAAACTCGTCTTTTTTGTTGATAATTAAATTTATGATTTATTTTGTACCAGAGAAGGCGAATTTTCGGAAAAATATCCGACTCTTCAACTAGAAAAGATGAATTTAAAAATAGTATCTTGTTAATAATCCATGTATTTTGAAGAAATTCGTCTTGTTTTGATAGAAAATCAATCTTCTTCCTGGACGATTAATACTTTTTGCTTGAAAACGCATCTAGTTGCAAGTGTGATTTAGTAAAAAATTCTAAAAACATTTTTAAAAATTGATATGCACAAAAATATAAAAAATATGAAATTTGTTAGTTCTTTGAATATCTCCGTTTGTTTAAGAATTTTTTTTTTAAATACAGAACAGTGAATCCTTGTGTCTTTATCAACAAAGTCAAATAATTCTAAAGGGAGAGCATCAATATGACAGAAGTGCAGGTAATTCAATTTCCTGCAAGATTATATTATAATCCTGTTTGGTGTGGAAATAAAAATAAGAACTCGTAAATTGATACATTATATTATTTTTTACTGAAAGTTTTACAAAGGAAGATTTGGTAACCTTTTAGCGTTAAATGTTAACCTAAAATGTCAGTGGGCCCTCCCCTTACATATCAAATTAGAGACCTATTTTTCACATTTTGAATGCAAGTTCAGAGGTTTAAAATCTATTTCAAATTTCTAGCAAGTTCCTATCCTGTACCTTTGCATCATGCTGGACCCTCGACGTCAAGCTTGAATTACAATTTGAACCCTGATGCAGTTGAATCTGTAGTAGAAAATGGGAATGGGACACTTTCAATTGGACAGACAAATGATAACGAAACTTCGAACTTATTTCTGAATATAGAAAAAGATTTCGGAACACCTAAAGTAGTTAGGAAAACCAGGCCAAGGAATCTAAACTTGCATGTAGAACCGCGAAGCCGTCTACAAAACGCGCCACCTAATGAGGTTAGAATTTAAGCACTTTCAGAAATTATTATTTAAAAATATTTTTATTTTATTGAAATTGTCTATCCAGAGTTTACGTGATTTTATAAATAGGGATGGCGATTGCCAGATGATATTAAGGCAATATCTAAATAATAAGGTATTAAGGAGTTCCAATAGGAACGAACTGACGAGGAAGATTATTATTAGAGAACGAAACCATTGAATTGAAAGATTTGGTCTTTCTCTAGTAGATTTTAAATAAGATTTAATAAAATTTTCAGTAATATAATTTTTAAATCTTTTTTCCAAACGTTACTCAGTTTTTCTATGTTTTAGAATAAACACTGAAAAATTGATAGAGTTGTCGACCGAAATAAGCAAAAAGGCTCAATATGCAGTGCCGAAGTGTACAGAAACTCGTAAGTATAATCCGCAAAAAATTAATGCTTATTAAAATATTGTCATGTAATTTTATATCTGGATTATGTAACTATGCGATTTTTTGTAGAGAACACAGAAGATATGATAGGAAAGTTGAAGTAGTTAGAGGACAACAAACTGGATCCACCGGATGAGGTTTTAGTTTATTATCGACAAACATTTTCCATTCGTAAAGAACAACTGTTCTTTGAAAATCCCACAGTTTCGGATAATATGTCAAAATACGCTTGTTTGTCTTTGAACAACGGATACGAATTGGTACGATATTTTCTTTTTCTACGCACTCACACACAAAGTTAAAACTAACCAAATTCACTTTTCTCTGTATCACAGTTACTGTCCGATTTTAACCAGATACATCCAGGAAAGAAAAGGAATTTGGAAAAAGTTTGGAGACCGATGGGCAATCGCATTCTGCAGTTATTACAACGTTCCAGAAAACCAAACTCAGTGGATGAGTAAGTTCTCGTGCGTTATGTCGAAGAATTTTCAAAAGGCAAGTGCAATAAACTATACTTTTACCATTATTTTTGTAGCATTTACTAACAAATATTTTTCCTTAAGATTGTCAGGATGCAGTGGCATTATATTTGTTGCCAAAAATGATCAAATCCACGCAGATGAAACAAGGAAAGAGACACAAAAAACGAAAATGGAATACTGGTGTTGCTGTAGCTATTACAATTCTCGAAAAGAACAGGAAATTTTCCAGTCAAGAAGTCCAGGAAGGTTTCATTTTATACGTCCAGGTAAACCTATTATTTAACTCTAACGATTTCAGGTTGGCGACTTGAACGGGAAATGGCCGGCAATTTAATTCAAAAAACGGGAATTTACTTCTGATCGAAGTAAAATTAATATTTTCATTATTTAAATAATTTTTGTCAACTTAAAAAAGTGATTTCTACTTTACCTACAGTCGAAGGGTAAATAAGTGTGCTTAATAGGTTATGGATTCATTTATTTACTTAAAAATTCAACTACTTGGTTAAAAGTTAAACTCATTTATTAAAAATAAATTATATTATTGAGCATTCATAATTTTAATTAAAAATTCATCTCTGGTTGAAAATGTAACGAATACTTTGTTAAAAATTAATTTTTTATTTAAAAATTTAACTTTCCAGCGCTTGCGCCTCTTGAATTCACTGCAGCGCTCGCAAGGCGGCAGTTTGGCCGCCCTTATTTTTCGTAGTATTTTTTTTTTGGATTAACGAGCTTTTTTCTTTTATTTATCAAAAGGAAGTGAGCAAAGGAACATCTCGCATACAATTTAACTTATAAATATATTTGAAAACTGCATTCTATAAAAAAATTTTTAATTAATTTTTGTTTAATTGTCATCTGACGTCTTATTATCTCAATAGAGGACACCTGGAAGAAAAATCGTCCAGTTACCCGGTTTTTCAAATAGAGAGCATTTTTTTTTAAATAGCGGACAATTTTCCGTCGACGTAACCGCTCGAAGGTTAACTATTCCAGTATAAAACTGAACTATTTTGCTGTATATAAGTTTTTTGTGGAAAATTAGATTTTTCGGAGAAAATTGAACTATTCTATTTTTGTTCGAAATTTATTTTCTTTCTCCTTTTTTAATTATTTTGTTTGTCTAATAAGCTGAAAATAAAAAAAAATAGAAAATTAATCTTTATGGTTTAAAATTCCTCTTTTTCATAAAAATTTGAACTACTCCAGTTGAAGATTCATCATTCATAATTGAAAATTTATCTGTTAGCCTGAAAATAAAATTATTTAGTTGAAAGTTTAACTCTTTTGTTAAAAATTATTTTGACTTTCTATTTTAACTTTAATTATTCAACATTATTTTTTAGTTGAAAATTCGTCTTTTTTGGTAGAAATCAACTATCTTGGTTGAAAATTCATCATTTTGGTCGAAAATTAAATTATTTCATTTAAATATTAATCGTAGTTAAAAATTGTTCTTTCTGGTTTGAAATTGAACTATTCTAGTCAAAGATCTACAATTTTAGTTAAAATTTAATGACTTTGTTTGAAAATGTAACTATTTTTCTTAAGTTAGTTTTTTTTTTGTTCAATGTAATTTTTTTAACTGAAATTGTAACCTATCCTACTTGAATATTGAAAATTATCTTTTTCTTTGAAAGTTAATCTTCTTGTCTAAAAATTTTTCTTATCGGGTAGAAATTTAAGTATTCCAGTTGAATATTTATAATTTCAGTTAAAAATTCATCTTTTAGGTTAGAAATAAAATTACTTGATTGAAAGTTGGGCTCTTTTGTTAAAAATGATCTTTCATCAAAAATTTATAATTTTAAATAAAAATTCATTTCTTGGGTTGAAAAATGAGCTATTTTGTTAAAAATAAGATATTTGGTTAAAAATTGTTTTTTCTTTGGATGAAAAGGGATTTTTTTCTGAAAATTTAACTATTTTGTTGAAAATTTGTTTCCTATTTTATTGAAAATTATTTTTCTTGCAACTGAAAATGTTAGTATCATACCAGTTAAGTATCCTATAAAATTAACTGAAGACTCATTTCTTTTGTTGAATACTCATTTTTTTTTAATAAATTATTTAATTTTTTGTTGAAAAATGATATTTTTCAGCTTGAAAATCGTATTCTTTGGTAGAAATTAATCTTCTCGGTTGAAAATTTATGTTTTTGGTCTAAACTTCAATTATTTCATTTAAATATTTACCATCTTATTTGAACATTTTACAGTCCTGGTTAAAAATTCATCTGTTTGTGGTTGAACATTAATTTTTTAACTTTAATTTACTTATTTAGGTTTTGGTTGACAATTTATCTTCTTTTTTCAAAAAAAATTAATTTTTGTTAGTTTGAAAATTTAACTATTTCAGTTAAAGATTCATCGTTTTTGTTGGAAACTCATGTTTTTGTTTTAAAATTCAACTATTCCAATTGATGATTCATCATTTGGATTGGAAATGATTAAGTCAGATTAAAAATTCATTTTATTAAATTAACATGTAACTATTCCATTTTCGGTTTAGGGATGATTTTTGTTAGTTTAAAATTCAATTCTTTGGTTGAAAATGTGTCTCTTTTAACTGAAAATTCAACTATTTCGTTAAAAACTTCCTGCTTTTTTTAGTTATATTTTTTGATAGAAAATTAATCTTGTTGTTTGAAAATTTATCTTTGTGGTTGAAAATTCAAATATTTCAGTTTAAATTGATCTTTTTGGCTGAAAATTCAACTATTCTAACTGATTTTTCTAATTGAAAGTTTAACTTTTCTATTTTTGTTAAAAATTTATATTTTTTAGTAGAAAATTAAATTATTTGTTTCAAAATTGAGTAACTTAAAATTTTTTCGCTCTGTTGTGTTAAAGGATGTTTAGAATGAACGTCATAAATTAAAATAAGTGTTTGAGTTTTGCGGCAAATATGAATATTTTACTTTTATTTGACCAGTAGGATTATAAAACTTGACCGAAAAAAAACGGGAAATTGCCGGGAATTGGGAATCGTCCGCCGAATCGCCATGCTGCGATTTCGAGGAGCATGAATATTCTCGAAATTCTATTTTCCTAAATATTTATTCTACCAAAGATCATTTGACTGAAAGCAATTTGTTCTTATTTTAATTTTTCCGACTACCTTTTCGTCCTTATTTTAATTATTCCGATTTACGATTTGACATAATTTTAATTTTACGGAATTATAATTCGACATAATTTTTGTTATAAGAATTGTGGCAAATTATTATACGAAAATTATCATTTCTTTTATGTAGAAGCGATACAACAATAACATAATAATATAATATTATATTATTAAAATAAATAAATAGATTAATTACGTAATAAATCAATCTATCAACAAATCTTTTCAATTAATTAATGACTAAATAAATAAATAATAAATACAATAATATAATAACACATATATTAAAATGAACTGTTCTATATTTTGCAGAATGCCTCGACGTTAGATCAAGTTCTAGAAAATAAGAGGAAGAGGCTCTACAAAAAAGGACATCGGTTGCAGCCCGTTATTCTCTTTTTCGGACCTATCCTGAAGTTGGAAGCGGTTTACATAGTTGTTGACAACAAAAACTACCGCGTGAACCCTCCTACTGATGCTTTGGATGTAGCCTTTAAAATATTTTACACTTTGGATATCCAATACCTAATTTCAGCGTATGGAGTCTGACTGATATTCCAAAAATTAGTGTATAAAATCGACCAAGACATTAAAACAGGAGTTCAATTAGATATTTTGATAGGAGAAATAGAGAAAGGTATGCCGAAAATTATAAATAGCGAAAACTAAAGAAGGCATTGAATAATTCTGGTACCACTAAATTTTTTAGTTTTGATTTGATAATTTCCGGAAAGAGAATGAATACAGATTCCTTCTGTAACGCGGAATTAGCCAGTATACAAAGAATTGTTACGGCACATTCGATCAACGCACATTAACTTGAGTGTTTTCATATGTGCGGGAGCATGCGATCGCGTATACTCCATTTACAATTCCTTCATGAAACATCGTGAAAAAAAACATAACGGTGTTAAAAAAACGACAATGTTCTCCCTAGTTCTTCTACTTCTTTTTCTTCGTAATCTGAGGGCATAGTGCCAACGAATTTTGAGGATGTAAGCAAAGATTTATGTTTAATTTTGAGTTTTGCAAACAATGGGGGGGGGGATAGTTCATTCGTAGATATAAACGTTGACTCTGATGAAACAGAGGATGATATTTTTGATGAAATTGATGAGTTTGCAACAAATTGGTCGGCCAATGCATCAGATATTTATTCCTGTGAAACTGTAAGGATTCTTTGGGAGGCTTACTTGAGTCATTTGAAG
>JAUELO010018361.1:0-11161 GCA_032357855.1 Amphibolips quercusostensackenii
CACTTTAATGAAAGTAATAGGAATATCATTCTTGGAATAATTATAAACCCTATTTTTTTAAAAGGTGCAAGTTTGATCAACATTAAGCTGACCTCTATCGCATTATTTCTAAAAAAGAAGCATATTAATAGTATGAGATTGCACATATACATACGACGTATTTCGCTCGTTGTACAAGATCCTTTTTTTCATCACTGGTCCGAAACAAGCTATCACGCTTGTTCAGAAGAATTTGAGTCGCGATGCGCAGTTGCAGGGGAAGAGGTATATTTAATACGCGCATGGCTTTACTTAGTTCTCTAGAGGACTAAATAGTACATTTCTTAGCTGTGACGTTATCAATCGAGTAAGGGCCAACTTAGATTTTTTTGAACAAACGTGTAAGTAGCAAGTTCCAGAGCGGGTATTGGAAAAAACTAATTACCACTTTCGGACGTAGCGATCTCAAATAAGAAACAACCAGCTTCATAAGTTTTGTAAATGTGAAAGGTGATGTACTTACACTTCGATTTTTAATATGTAAATAAGATATCCTGGTTAGGTGTAAAGAAGTTAATGATTGATATATTTAAAATAATAGAGATCAACATAATATAGAGCGTCAACAAAATCAGGATAGTCCTTTTAAACGGGAAAAAAATTCCCGGTTATTTCCAATTAAAAAAAGTCACGGTATCGCAGGGACTTTTTGTAGAGACGAGCATCAAAGTGCTGCCCAAGACTCCAGGCACTCTCAAGTATGAACGGCGTGCTGATTTTGTCACACTTGACCAAAAATCTTTTTCTCTTTCATTCAAAAAAAAGAGAAAAAAAGAGCGTTTGAGCAAAGATGAAAAAGAGTAAAAGATTGTCTCGTTGTAACGAAAGGGCAGCGTTAGTCCATTCTAGCTCATAAGCAGTAAAGGAATGAAACGTCTTTTATTTATTCTTTGCAGACGACTTTTTTTCTTATATAGGTTGCCCAGGTTTTTCTTTTCTCAACAAAAGTTCTTTTTTCTGGTGTTTAGTTATAGGTATATGGGTTTGCAGTTTTGGTTTTTTGTCGGCCTTTTCCAACACTCGGGAGCATTCATGGTGAAAGAGAAGTCGTTCCAGAAAAAAACATAATGAACGATGTTATTAGGTGATTAGGTAGAAGCGGGTAGTGAATGTGTACTTAATATTTTCAGTACGTATCTACGTCGAAAGTAGGTAATGGCTTCGTGCTGAGGAGTTCCAGTACGCAGTAAAGTGGAAAGTAGGTTGTGGCTTCGTGCGAAAGAGTTCTAGTACGCGGTAAGTTTAAAAATTGCTGGCAGCTGCATGTTGAAGTATTTTAGTACAAGGCGAAGCAAGAAAGAAGTGTTGTCGCTTGTTGAGAGACCGAAGAAAATTCTTTCTCACATAATATCGCAGACATTTTTCAAAGAAAGGAGCACGACAGTACTGCTCAAGTCTCCTGGCACCCAGATGGTTGAACAGCGTTCTGACCCTGTTACTTTTGGCCAAAACTCTCATCCTTCTTTGCTATTCCGTTGTGTCCTGACATAAGAGAAGGTCGAAGAAAGAAAAAGCACGTTTGTTTAGGATAAAAAAGAAAGGCTTATATTAGTAGTGTGCGAAATAATTTGAATGGATTCAGAATTGGCATCTGGACGTAAGTCTTCAGACAAATTTTTTGACACCGATTAATCTGAAAATCAAGTCAGAGGCATCACATTACACTTTCGGTTTTATAGCCAATTAGAAATGTCTCAAATTCTCGCAAAACAATGCAAAAATTATACTTTTCAGAGCGCAATCATAAAAATAACGTGTTTTCATGCCTGCACAGTCAAACGCAAAACTACGCATTTTGAGCGGTGTCTGGTAGTATTTTTGATAATTTACAAATAAGGTTTCAGTAAGCACGGTGTGATAAAGAACTTGAGAAAGATTTCACACTTGAGAATTACAGATGAGAAATAGAAAACAGGGAAGTAAGAGCTAAGGGAAATAGTAGAAGGATTACAGAGAGAGGGCGAGAAGAAAGTTATTTGGGAGAGAGTAGAGAATATGATAGTAACGAAGATGAAAAGACGTTAGAAGAAAAAGAAAGAGATGGCGGCTTTAAGAAAGAATAAGGAAAATAGAGTTGAGAATAAGAAAAAAAGAAGGCAGACATGAGAAAATGGTATTCTGATAAAAGGGTTGAAGCTAAAGAGCAGGAAGAAAAGTAGAGTGTGTAAGCGCTGCTACAAAGCAAAAGGCGAGTTAAAGGCAATGTAGTTGAAGTTTGGCTGGATGGAAGAAAGGAGACGGGAATACTGTTTGTAAAATTGGATAGATGGAAAAGAAGTTAGGGTGAATGCGGAAAAAATAAAATGAATGATAAAGAAACTTCTATCGACTACGATTTGACGAGAAGGGTAAGGAAGGTGCAGAGAATACTAAACGACAGGGTTAGAAGATGCGCAGTAAAGGGAGAGCGTCGAAGGTAGAAAATCGGAATATAAAAGTAGATCAAATATGTGGGTGTAAGACAAGGAGAAAGAGGCGTTGAAAAAAGTGCAGAGAAACTTATTTTGCAGGAAGTAGTAGGGGGCGCGTAAATCAGGGTCGAGGAGTAGTAAAGGTGCTGTACTGGAACGCAGGAGGGTTAATAAAGAAAGATAAGGGTTTCTAGAAGTACGTGCAGGAATTTGATGTTCAAGGGTTGTAAAGAAGTAGTTAGAGAAAAACGAATTTGAGAGAGTAGAGCCAAAACTGTCAAAAGGGTATAGGTGGAGGCTCCAGAAGGCGGCTATAGCAAATAGGAAAGAAAGGATTAGTGGGGAAATTATAACGGACATAAACAAAAGTTTATAAAGAATATGAGTGGCAAAGCGTGCAAATAAGGGATGAAAAGATGAAAGGGCTAACGTGTTAGCTTGTGACAGTGTACATTATGGATAAAACGGAAAGAATTATAGAAAGGGTGAAAGACTTGCTAGGCAAAAGAGAGGAGGGTATGGTGGCATTAAGAGCAGGGGAATTTAATTCAAAAGTGAAAATGGAAGAAGGCCTTTACAGAAAAAAAGACAGTTTTAAGAGGAAATAAGAGAAAAGATAATAGATAACGAGGGATAGATTCTAAGTAAGTGGACGAAGAATAGAGGCTGGGCGGTGGCGAATGGTATTGTAACAAGGAACGATGAGCGATTATACATGTGTATGCAAATAAGGTACGGGTATCCGTGAAAGGCTATGTGGTTACGAATATGCAGAGTGGGGGAAGACAAAGAGATTCGCAGTAAAGGGGAGGATTAAATAAGACCATAAACCATTAGATTTGTGGGTAAGAGTTGAGAGTGACAAAAGGCAAGGTGGAAAAAAAGTATCTACGAAAAAGGGTGTTATCTATATGAGGGAGACGATAGAAAAGTACTAGGAGCAGTTGAGGAAAATGCGCTTTGAAAAAGAGTCGGTAAAAGAGACATGGGAGGATTTGCAGCAGAAAGTGAAAGGGTGTGTGCAAAGAAAGCTAGTTAAAAAAAAAGGAATGATAAAGTTATGGTAGTATAGGGAATGTAAAAAGATGGAACAGAAGCGGAAAAGGAAGGTGAAAAGGGAGTTTTGGAAGTAAAAAGGGGGAGCTAGGAAAAGAAAGGAGTACGTAGAAATGAGGAAGGTGTTTGAGTTGATGTTAGAAAGTAAGAGCAGTAAGAGAAGAAAGATCTGGAAGATGAGTTATAAAGAGTCAAGACAGAGAGGGACGTGTCGAAAATAGTAAATAGGTTAAGGGTAGAGAACAAAGTGTGGCTGTTTTGTACCAAAAGATTGGGCAAAGACTAAAGGGGGTAGTAAAGAAAGTATAGAGGGGGAGGAATTTCTTTGAAGGGTAGTGAGAAAAATAAATGGTGCCACTGTATAAGAAACGAGATGAAGATAGGAAGTAAAATTATAGATGGATTACGCTAATGAACATGGCGTGCAAAGTACGCAAGGCGATGTTGGCAGAGAGGCTGCCGAAGAATGTCGAGTGGAACAAAATATTGACGCAGACGCAGGCATGCTGCAAGGTAGGTAGAAGCACTATCGAAAGTATGTACGTTCTGCAGCACGTGGTGGATAGAGATTCAGCAAAAAATATGTCGAGAGTGTACGCTTTTTCTGTTGATATCAAAGAAGAATTTCCTTAAGTGGATAGGGGGAGGTTGTTCGAGACGATAATGGAGAAGTGAGAGTTGAGGAATCTGATTAAGAGGTTTTGGAAGGTATATGAAGGGCCAATAGATAAGGTAAGAGGAGGACAGTGAATACGGAGGGTTTCTAGCTGGATAGGGTGGTGCTGAGGCAGGTGTTGCAATTGAAAAGGTACTGATTTGCAGATAATTGTAGAAGATGAAAATTGTGCGACTCACAAGTGATAAGTTATGCTCTTTTATGGAGTGGAGGTGTGGGGGTGAAAGAAATGTAAGGAAGTAAGCAAGAAAAACTAAAAGTATGTAAAGCTAACCCTTGGGGTTGGCAAGGAATATGCCTAATTATATTGTTACAAGGGAGGCGAGAAAAGCAAAGAGTCGGGCGTGTAAATATGAAAAGAAATTTTTGGAAAAGTGTGGAAGTGAGCTAGTTCAAGAGTGCTGATGTGAGGTCTACATAGGAGTAGATAGGAAGATAAAGGTCGAAAAAGAAAGGTTTTTTTAGTAGGAAGGGGCTGGATAGGGATGAAGTGAGAAGGTATCATGAGGAGGGGAGCAAGGTGTATAAGGTTTTCAGGAAGAACAGCATAGAGAGAAAAGTCAGGATGAGAGGAGAGAATCAGAGTGTCAAGTTTTAATCTAAACTTTGAATGGATTATGTCAAAGGAGAGAGCGCGATATTTGTAAAAAAGAAAGAGAAAGGAAGCCAGAAGCTTATTGCGAGAATTTGATGTGGGTGCATAGAGTTTTTTAAAAGTTTCTGACTTTTTGCGGATGAAAGAATTCATAACTTGTGTGGAAAGGGGTACGCAAAGATGGAAAACTGGCTGTAGGATTATGAGAGTATGGAAAGGAGTGAGATAACCATGGAAATATTACTTCATAAAAGAAGGGACAGAAGAGCGGTTGCATGGGTGAAAGAAGTGTTGGGTATGAAAGAGGAGAAGAAAAATATGAAAAGAGAGGAATGGAGAAGGAAGGAATGTAAAGAGGAGAGGAAGTAGATATAAGTAAATCGGTAACATTGTAAATAATTATTATATAAGAATTAGATATTAATTGTGGAGGAAATATTTGTCAATGCGAGGCAAGGCGAAAGATAAGGACATCCGTGTGAAAAAAAGCGAGCGAAGCGAGGATGGCAAAGCGATAAGAGTGAGCGGTCGTAGAATCAAGGTAGTATTAAGAAGTGCATAGATGATAGTTTGTAAGAACTAATTTCAAGACAAATACTGTTAAAGGTGGGAGGGTAAACAAGGCAATTTTTCAGGGCCAGCAGAGCGAAAAGTAAACGGTTATATTTTCACGAAAAAGTGAATAATGATTTTCGCGTTACTATGGTAGAAATGTAATCTTGTATGGTTCAAAAATGCATTTTATTTCATATAATAACTTTAATATTTTTTTCTTATTTTTACTACGTTTTATCATGAGACAACTTAAAAATTGGTATTGCTTGAATAAATTTCTATAATCACAATTAATAATGTGCATTGATATTGAAACATATTATTGCACCTTGTGTCGTTTTTCACCAAATTTATTTATTTATTTTCAATTTAATTTTTATGATTCGAACAAAAAATACTCACCCCACCAAAAAATAATTAATACAAAATTTGTCGATATTGCCTGTTGATACTGCTTCCTAAATGGTGCTCGATCTTTATTGCCGCAAAGTTACTAGAACAGATCCTTCATGGTCCAATAAATTTAATACCACCCTTGACACAAAGTGCTATCCTAGGTGTTTCGACAGATCCATTGTAAACAATTGGTGATAGGTATCACGTTTGCATTATATAACAGACGTTCCTTAAGCGTTATGGAGGTTGATATAAATAAAATTTAGTGTCAAAGGCGGACAGCTAGCGTTTAAGTTAGCTTTCAGTTTTCTACACCACATCCTTCAAAAACAGAGCTAAAGCTCTGTCTTCAGGTGTAGTGTTGGTTTCTTAGAGGATCTTCATGTTGATCTTCTTTAACCCATAGAGAGGCCAACAGTAGATCTCTCAAAACACTCGATAACTCCAGATTCTGCAGTAATTACAATTAGGGTAGCTTGAATACCCGCCTTGATAGCGATAGCCTCGCATAATTATCTTTTATTTTTTAGATTTTGGACTGCTATTTTCTTAAGTGCTGCTGTTGGCTCCCCAAATACACCAAAAATCTAAACTGACAGCTTTAATTGTCTCGAAAGTCTTTGCTGACCATTACTGTGATCTTAGATCCCGCCCAAAGTTTAAAGACCTCAATAGAGTTACTTAGCAAAGTTCGGGTCACTTCGGCTGAACAGATAACGATATAAGCATAATTCATCATGCAGCAATCTTTTAATCTTGGGATAACTTTTCAAGGTTGTACTCAATTAATTTCATTTATGTCCTTGTTTTGACGTCCCAGCTTCAGCATCGCACGTAGGTCTATCTAAGTTTCAATTCGCCGCTTTGACAGGGTTGGTTTCAGGCGGTTCGCTATGGTTACTTCCAGGCGGTTCTCCATTTACAGGTTCGAAAGTATCCTCGAAAACTCCTTTAGGTACTTTCCATCTTCTCGGAAGGATATGCTTTTTACAGAGGGGTCGCTATTGACTCACCCTCAGTGTTTTTGATTATGTAAGCTTAGTAAGATTAAAAAAATCATAAGTTAGATCGTTAATCAACTTCTTGATCAATGTTAATAAATGCGTCGGTTTTTCCCTTAAATGAGGAAAGATGAAGATTGTCTATACACTCGTCTTATCCTTGGACGTTATCCTATGTACCAATAAACTTATAAACATCTTTTTGAATATTTAGTCAAACTAGAATTTTTGAGGTTCAATCTATTCGCAGTAATTTTCCACGAGTTTAACCGTGTACGTCAGAATTTAGACGTGCACAGATTCTAACAATACCCGTTATATGTAACTATAAATTAAAGTCCACACAGTACAGGTGGGTTATCAGTTTAAATGTTATGTGTAACGAAATTTTTGTCACCTAAACTGACTCTTATCAAATTTAAATATCACAGAAGAATATATCTTAGGCCTACAATAGATAACAAGCATGTCCTACATCATATCAGCTAGTAAAGCAGTAGAATATTCACTAGATACACGTAATAATCAAGTTCTTCGTTATTATATTAATTAGTTTTTTCGAAATCAAAAAAGATGAGGATTGTTCATACTCTCGTCCTAAACGTAGCGTTTATCCTTAATTCTATAGGTAAATATAATAATGTAATATATGTGTAATTAAAAAAATTATTTTTCTAAGCTTTGCGGAAGTCGAACATTTTTTTCTTTAAGCTGCATAGAGCAAATTTAGACGAGCACAACTGTACGCCTCATACATGAATCAAAAGAAAGTCCACACAGTACATGTTAGTGACCGATACTTAATATTGCGAGATTTTAGATAATTATAATATGAACATATTATAATAAAGCGTTAATATTAAAATATAATTGAAATATAAAATATTATTAGATGGTAAAGTGAAGTAAGATGTTATGCGTCTGAGTAAATAATTAATAATAAATAAAGCTTAAGGAAAACTATGATATACTTTAGACCAGATCTGGTCTAAAGTATGTCATAGTTTTCCTTAAGCTTAATTTATTATAAGACATAAAAATTGGTCTGTATATGAAATAAATACTAAATGGAAATGGAATTTTCATTATTAGACCAAGCAGCAGACTAAAAGTTTTAAAAAGCTTGCTCGAATAAAAGAGGAAAATCACGATATCCGTTCTGACAATGTTTTAGTGCGGAGTCTTTTTGGACCTTTTGCGAGAAAGTCAAATCTGAGAATTTTAAATCGATACGTTGAAAAGCTTTTAAGATACAAATGTTTAGATATTTAGGCTATTTTCAGAAGCCCCCCTCGATTTCACGTACCTCTTTTCTGGGTTAGAGTAAGTCTAGGAACATCTAACCCCCCGCTAATACACACTTGCTTATTTTTAGACCACCTTCCGTTTTAGTGATAATTTACACCATCAACTTCAAAGAATCAATAACATTATAATTTTAATAATAACATCATGTACAATATCACATAACCTACATTTTTACGACAGACAGAATTGGATGAAAACATTGCAAGCAGTTGACAACAATGTTGATTACTAAATCGACAATTAAACTAGAATTCATAACACATGACATACCAACATACGATTGTTTATCAAAAAAAAAATTATGCTCTATTTATTGTTGCAGAATTAAGTTTACAGTTTGAGTGCTTGCCTAATGGCGAGCCTATTCCTGGCGTTTCTCGTAGCAGACCTTCTATTTTTTTTGACACAAATTCTCCAGCAAGAACTCTTTCTCTTGCCAGGTCTCATTCTTCTTTCAAAACTCCTTCTCCAGCCAGGACTCCTCCTCCAGCCGAGCCTCCTCGTTGTGCCAGGTCGAAGTCTCCTCTTGCCAGACCTAATTTTTCTATGATACTTGGATTTAAGCTTGAAGATTTAGGATTTATTCGACTTGTTCCGAACAGTAATCCAAACCGAACATTTGAACTTCGAAGATACGTTTTTCCTCCCGAAAAGCCAATTCGATTAAGATCAAAAAATAGTCACCTTGTGCTTATTCCAAGCGAAGAACTAATCGTATTATCAACGTGTAATGGAGACGTCTTTGCAATAATTGACAAATTTAAGAGACAAACTATTTTTCGTGGAATATATAAACCTTGTACTGATCCTGTTTTTGGAACTAGAGGAAAACGCGCGAAAATAAATATATACAGCGGCGCGGTTAAAGTATTGACCCCAGAAGAAGTAGCGGATTGTCCATTAAGCAGAACTCAAACTATCTTAAAAAGTTTTAGAATTTTTCGTGTGTGAACCTCAATTATTTAAACTTTCTTTTATAATTATTGTTCAAAACATTAAAAACAGTAATATTGCAATTTTTATTTTCTATTTTAGGATGGTACATTTTCAATTGTAAAATTTTAATGTGCATTTTGAGAGACTTAAACAATGACGAGTTAAAGTTTGATCAGCTTCAAAGTGTGAATCAATTTTTGATTTTTCAAATTTGAACCGTAGTTCGAGTATTAAAAAATAAGCAATACTTAATTTTATAAAATAAAACTTAAGATGTTAAAATTAAAAACGTTTTTAATAAGTTTTAAATTCTAATCAAATGTTGCTTTGGTCCAAAATATTCCATTTTAATTATATTATATTTGAAATTTTGTGAGCAAAAAAAAGAACACTTTTTTAATGTACAGCAACATTTATATGCTATTTAAAAATGAACAAATTCAAATCAAGAATTCAAAACTAAGCAATTTAAAGTTAAATGGTTTGAAATAGAAAGCCTTGAGTCATTAAAATTTTAGAGTGCCAAATTCATATATTGAATGTCGCAATTATAATATTTTTATTTAAACAGTTTTTGATTTGTGAGTAAAAGATTTTAATTTTGATATAAATAACTATTTAAGAAAAAAAAACAACTTAAAATTTGGATTATGTAACTTCTAATATAAAAAGTGTATGCTTAACCAAATTTAAAATGTTTAGTTTTTAATGCTTTCAACATAAAATTTATTTTAATTATATAATTTCAAAAATTTACAGATGTATTGAGTCAGTTTTTAATTTTTAGCACTAATAATAATAGCGTGATGTAGGTTTATATTTTTTAAACAGAAACGTTAGTATAAAAAATGTCTTAATTAAAAATTGTAAAGCCTTAGTTGAAAAAGTGTTGACTTTAAAAAAGTTCCGCTCTGAGAGTTCAAATTTTTTCATTTTAATGCAAGTTAAAAATTTTGCGAAGCGAGTAAAAACCTGGAGTTTTTTCTCCTGATTAAAACGGGCATCCTGCTTTTGCTAAAGCTCTATATTATGCTGAACTCTATTATAATAAATGTATGTGTTTTTTTATCATCTTTTACAGAGAATGCTTATTTATACAATGAAAAATAAAAGAAAAATTATATTCTATATTATTTTTTTATTTGAGTTACCCTGAGAAATTTATACGAAAAATTTTTTGCAGGCAATTAAAGAATTTTTCTTTATAACTTTTTTCACATATACGAAAAAGATAATTGTCAAGAGAATAGTTCAATTTTCAACCAAGAAATATTTCAGTTTGATTGTTGTCGCCATGAGTAAGGATCTAAAGAAGAAAGAAATAGAAACATGTCAAATAAA
Organism: Amphibolips quercusostensackenii; assembly: GCA_032357855.1. Classification (NCBI taxonomy): domain Eukaryota; kingdom Metazoa; phylum Arthropoda; class Insecta; order Hymenoptera; family Cynipidae; genus Amphibolips; species Amphibolips quercusostensackenii. Next base: position 10,315 of record JAUELO010018361.1, read on the forward strand.
TAACTAACAAGAATTAAAATTTTTTTTTTCACTGACCAATTTTATATTTTCCCTAGCCATTAATATATAGGCTCTATAAATTAATTTATTGCCTTTATTATTATGTCTTGTAACTCTTGGTAAAACTTAAATTATTTACCGTCCTAAAATGCTTTTAAAGAGAGAAACTTAAACTTTAAGAGGCAATATACTAGAAAACTTTTCCATTTCAAAATCTAGTTGAAACCCGAATGGAAACGAACGTAACCGACTGCGTTCGTGTGCACTTAGCCACACCCCACCACTATTGTGAAGCATCATTACGCGTCCTGCCGCGCGAAAATGCTTTGCATTTCTTCCCCCGCCCTTATGCTAATTCGCTGTGCACCCCTTCCCCCCTGAGTCTAACCAAAGTGCAGGAGGAAGGAGAGCTGCAGCCCTAAGACCGCTAGCACGATCAGGGCTCCTCAGCGTCTCTTTTTCCTTTTACTTTTCTGTTTGTCAATAAGCATAGTCTACAAACTAGCAGTTAAAAACTGGTATAATCAGCATCCACAGATCTTATCGATTCAAGTGACACATTTATTGCCCAAAAATGTTGACAAATTAAAAAAGATCAATTTGTTTTAAAATCAATTTGTACTGAAATCAATTTTATTTTTAAATTGAACATATTCCTACCGTGGCGCTTAAACCATAAAGCCTATTGTGCTAGATCCGTGTTTATTCTCAAGGTAGTACTCTAAATCTGGTCACCTTTACTGAGTATTCAGACATCGGTGGATTTCGTTGTTTGCAACGTTCTGGAAATCTATCTTTTAGGTTCTAGGCGTAGCTATCGGATAGTAAGTGACGCCCCACTCTGTTG
>JAUELO010018374.1:0-11160 GCA_032357855.1 Amphibolips quercusostensackenii
GACAAGTCGCCTTCCTTCGGTAGGTGTACAGTGCGTCCTTAAACCAGCCACCGCCAAAGCGGCATCTCTGACTTTAAATATAATGCCATGATGCAGAGCAGATATAAGTGATTAGAACTAAACTGCTTTCACCAGAAGTTCTTAATATCATTTGATCCTGTAGTAAATAAGTTTTTCGTGCCTCTCAGAGCTTTCTCACGTCTTTAGTGGTGATAAGTGAACATTCATTAAGTGGACCTCGTAAACCTCTCTTCAAACAGTCTCAAACTTGTCGGGCTTCAGCAGATTTTTGACAAAAACAAGCTGATAGTTGAAGAGGTGCAATTTTGTATCAAAGAAATTTTAATTTTTCTTAAACTACGTCTCTCTCTTCTGTATGATTTCTTATTTCTCCTCTTTCCTAACGTTTCATGTTTTTTCTTTATGAGGCCATGTCCTGCGCCTTCTTTTGGCCTGATTGGATGATTTCTCTCTTATGGAAAGCCAAATTTAAATAAAAATCAGAAAAATATAACTGTAGTTTTTTGAAGAATATCGACTTTTTATATTACCAAACATATCGTGGCTACCTTGATAAGTTTGAATGTTCTTAAAAATTTCTAACAGATTTTAAAGTACTACAGTAAAGGGCTTTAAAATTTAAAGAAAATATTAAAAATTTTAAACCAGGTAGAAAATCATATAATAGTTGAAAAAAAATTTTTGATTTTTTAAAAAGAGGTATTAAATTCCGATTGTCGGCAGTTTCGTAGAATTTTTTTCTCAAAAATGTTACTTTAATCATTTATCTTATTATTTTTTCGATCTGTCCTTTTAAATTAATCAAGATATATATATGCTATATTTACGTTAGTTTAAAAATCTCAAAGTAAAGAATGTCTATCATAATAAGACGTAGAAGATATTTTCCGATTTTAAAAGAATTGTAGTTGTTTCTTGCCGCTCAAAAGAACGTTTCCACCGCAGTTGGATTTTTGAGGTGAAGAATGTTTTTTTTTTCTTAACGCTAATTTTTGTGTGTACAAAGATGTTTACTTGTAATTTGATATATAGGGATATAATATTGTAATTCAAATATTTTTTGATAGGTTATCATGATATACACTTTTGCATAAATACTATGGTTGAATATTTAACTGTTTTGTTGAAATTTTTTTAACTTTCTTATAAAAGGTTAAGGCTTGGACATCTAACGATTTGGATGGAAATATAATTGTTTCTCGTTAAATATCATGATTTTTTTATCTGAGAAAAATTGAAAATTTGATTTGAATAAAACGTAGAATTAACGTAAATTTCGTGTTTAGCTAAGGGCTACCTTCCTTTCAAATATGTATTAGGACAAGATTACGTTCGTCTACGAAAGCGAGCAAGGAAGGGATACGAAATAGCCAGATATTAGCAATGTACTTTAGAAATAGCTTCTACCTTTATTTTGAGAATTATCTAGTTTACTTTATTGATTTAATATTTTTTTTTTCTAGAAAGGGTATAAGATTTGACCAGGGAATAAATGTGATAATTTCTTATTGCCTACCTACACACGATCCTGCTATTTCGGTTAATGAAACCAGGCTAGGCAGGTAGGCCTGTAGTAGGAAGAAAAAATTATGCCAGAAGATAAAATTAAGATTCAGTAATAAGGTCCAGAGAGAGTACAGAAGGAAATTTTATTCTTGTGCTTTTTGTTTCAGAGCTTTGTTTACCGTTTGATTATTTACCTAATGGTGAACCTATTTCTGCTGTTCCCCTTTCTGGGACTTCTCATTTCTCTGACAGACATGACCCACCTGAAAGGTCACTTCCTCCAGCTAAACATCATTCTCCGTGTTTTCTGGTCACCTCTCCTCCTGCCGCTGAGCCTCCTATTCGTACCAGGTCCAGGTCTCCTCCTGCATGTAGACTTTTTTTACGCCGATTTGGACTTAACACTGAAGAACTTAGATTTGTTCGGCTTATTCCCTACGCGAATCCAAATCGCCAGTTTAAAATTCGAGGATACACTTTTCCATGCGATAAACCAATTCGATTGAGAAAAGACAAAGGAATCCTTCTGTCCATGCCCACCAGAGAGCAAACTGTATTATCAGCGCTTAATGGTGAAATCTTTGCAATATTCGAAAAAAATAATACAAGGCTTCGCGGAATATACACAACAATAAGTGGAATTCAAAGGCGGGTCAAGGTGAGCATGGATAGCGGCAAGGTTGAAGAAATGACCCAAGAAGAAATTAAAGAATCTCCATTAGGCAATGATCACCCAATCTCAAGGCATTTTAAAACAATAGTGCTACGCGATATTTTTCCACAACAGTAATTTAGCTTTTAGAAACATGTTAAACCAGATATAATATTGTTTGTAATCTAAAAAAGGATTCAAAAGCTACAAGTAACTAGTAAATGAGAGGCTGCAGTCTATAGCCGTCTAAAAATTTTTCTCGTTCAACAGTGCTGACTGAAAAAAAAATACTTTTTTGACAAGAACTCTATTTAATACAAGTTGAAATTGTACATATATTTCTAGATTTTTGAATTGTCATTAACAAATAAATGAATATAGGTGTTATCTGCTTTATTTTCGGAATTTCAACGCCTTACTCACATAATTACTCACTCTTTTTTCTTTCTTTAAACGTTTAAGATTTATTTTCTATTGGGGTTTTGGTTTTTGACGAGGTAGATGTTGTGAATAATATGATGTTAATGTTTTTTGTCTACTAGTTCTGAAATTAATATTTTTTAGATACTAATTAATGTCCTTGTTTTCATACTCTATGGTGTTGTCTCACAGACAAATTTCAAACAAGTTTTAAATTCCAATTTTCAAAGTACAAGTGCTTGTATGAAATTAGATTGCACATCTTTCTTCCCAGGACAAAAAAAATTTCGCTCTTGCCGTTTTCGAATGACGGCCTTTGAGGTTTTTTTTATAAATGCTTAGTATTAAATTTAAAAAAACTTGGATGATTTCGATTTTTTGAATTTTTTGCACGTGTTATAATACTTAACTAAATGAGAAGATGAGCATTTTCAAAAAAATGATTTTTTTAATTGGAAAAATAGTAAAGTTAAAGAAAAAGTTCTTAGATTAACATAGAATTAGGTATAGAAATTCAGTATCAATTCAACTATTTGATTGCGCTTTATTGCTATTCAATATTTTAATCTGATCTGTAATCTGAACCTGGATTAAAGTTAAGGTCTGTGTCATGTTACTAATGTTGCTAGAAGCAAAGGTTTGCATATTAAAACTTGTAGTGAGAGTTAGGAGCGTGAAAAGCTTTTTCAAACAATCTTGAAAATTCAACTCTTCATTGGTTGGTTAGAAAGAAAACTAATTTAGAACCATTTTCGAATTCCAGTTGTAGTCGTATTTAGGGCGAGCTGGTCCTTATCTTAACATTTTTTTTAAAACACTTAATATTCTCTCTTGGTTGGTCATTCGAGAATCTGTTCTCAAGGAAAACGCAGACCTGGTACTCATAAGTGAGGAACTTAAGAATCTAAGGAACTTCTGGCTTGACAAGATTTATGGAGTTGAGTAGAAAAAAGGTCCACCATTCATTGAGAGCCACGTCATTGCTCATACTCAATGAGTTTTTGATTTAAGCCATAGATTTTTTAAGCTAGGTTTTAGGAATTTCTTGCTCCCTAAAATTATTTTTTGGATCATAATTGATTAAAAAACAGGATGCCGACGGTGAATAAAACAGTCTTAAATAATAGAGATACCCTCAGATTCCTCAAACTTGAATTTGGTCTTAAATAATGTAAAAGGATCCACTGCTACAGAACCATGATAATTCTTTCACTATATATAAGACATATATTTATTATTTTTTTGGCTAGGAAGTGAATTAATATTTGCGTTTCCAAATTGAATACTTGATTTTTCAAAAGCAAAATTCGCTAATTCATATTCAAAAACAGGCAGTAATTTTTTGGATTTAAAATCTCCGTTGAAATTTTCTTTAGAGCTAACGTAAGAATTAAACATAAAACAGTTTTGTTTTTCACACTATTTCCAAATTTCTTTAGCTGTCTTATTCGAATCCACAAACAGGATGCCTTTAATTTAGTAAATATAACAGATAGATGTTGTATTATATATTCTAAATAGAACATCACAAGAATTCAGATTTCTTGTAATACAGTAAAGGACAAAGAAAACAGCTTTTAACTTCAACACTAGAAAGACCAGTTCCATTCCCATATAAAGACTTTAATTACTGAATTATTTATTTCCTTCTAGAACACCTAGTAATTCTGTTGGTAGTCTTTAATGAAGGCTGCAGGTGATAATAATTTAGGAACCAGCTATACGTCCAAAGTAGAAGTAGTAGTTTGTTCTTATTAAATTCTAGTTTCTTTTCAGAAAGCAAGCTGACTCGTTTTATTTCTTTTAAAAGAATTCAAAAACCTGGTAAGATTGTCAAGCTAGCGTTAAATCTCAGGTGCAGCGCTTTTTGTCTTATTTGTGAACGCTTGTGCAAAAACCTCACCAGTAGAAAAATAAATGTTCGTGAAAGCTCCCATACATGAAACTGAATCCGCAGTCGACCTATGATCTACAAAAAGTACATTTGCTCTTGTTCACCCTATCGAGAAAGTAGAGATCCGCTTCGCTAGTGAGATCATAATTAAAAGACAGTGAAGATAAACTCAATTCAAAATAATAATAAAAAAATATATTCCTGACTAAAAAAATAATAATCTGTTCTACAGTTAGCTCAAAGCTTATCAAATATGAAGTTCTTTTCAGCTTGGGACCATAAGCTCAGCAGCATTTAAATTTTTTTTTTCATATTTCAGCAATTAGCCTGTCATCATAAGGAATTTTTTTTGCGTAAGAGCCACTGAATTCTAAAGACTTGAAGTGCACATTTAGAGCAAAATCAAAAAAAAAAAAAAGTTTTGTTAAACAAAATATTTTTACTATATTAGAGCCTACATCAGGGATCTCCACTTTCAGCAGGTGTTTTCTGCCACGACAAGTGTTTGACTGCCACTAAGTTTTTATGTCATTTTTTTCTTCGGTTTCCAGAAATCCTGAAAAGGGTCAAGGTCGATATGGTCACGGTGCGTGACAGCTCATTGTTCACATCGAAGGGTTTGATTTTTTTGAACTCGAATGCACAAAACATTTCTTTTTTTAGTTTAAAATTTAATTTACCGTAAAGCATTAGGGACCAGTTAAACGACAAGATTTATTAGGTCCTATTACACCTATTCTCTAGACTGGCACTGGCAGTCTTTGCAGCCAAAGACTGCCTTTTGGAGAGCCCTGGCCTGCATTTAAGCTTTTCGTCACATGCAGAATTTTAAGGTTAGGACCATTGCATTCTGACAGCTTAGATTTTGCGACAAAAACAAGGTCTTTCAAAAACATTTTTGGTTGCACCAATGATTTCTGTCGGATTACAGTCCACAATTAGGAAAAATATCTCAAGGAACAGTTCTGACTCCTTTTCAAATCTATGGATTTCATTTTCTGGTGAACTGCAACATCTAGTAAAAGAAAACAGTTTGCTGTATCTCCTATTTTTTCTTTTGTTTACTATAACAAACATTAACCTAAGGTATTTAAAAAACACGTCTAGTGTAAATGACTCGAAAGGAAGGAATCACAAGGCTTGCACATTGTAAAAAGAAAGAAGCACATGCACCATATTTTTTTTAGTTAACTTTAACAATCGTGACTGCACTGAATAAAAGGGGGGGTCAACCATTTGATCTTCAGCAGGTGGCTTGAAATAAAATTACACTTCGCTAAACAAAATTGAAAATTGTGAACAATATTTATTCTATATATTTTCTCGTAAGATAAGGCATATAGGGTTAAAAAGAGTAGAGAGAGAAAACTCTTATTTTTATTATGAAGCTGGAACTTGAAATTATGAGCGGTTTCGGGCATGTCATGTAGTGGCCTTGATCTTAAGTTCAGGTTCCCAAGCAACTTTTGCACTGCAAGTTCTTTGTTGTTTAAAACTCGCTTGATTCCCCTTATTCTTAAAATCTAAAATATTTGGAATACACCTTAAAAAAAAACTGTAACTTCATAAGTCACTGTTACACAACACAACTGACGTAGGTTACTGAATGTTAAGCCAAAAGTAGTTCAGTTTTCAAATGAAATTAGTTGAACTCCTAAAATATTTTCAACAGTGTTTTATTTTATTGTATAATATATATTTTCTTTTATATCACAATATAAATACTAGCATATTATATTAGTAAATTCCTCAGCATATTGAGCTAGAACTATCTTAGGTCAGAGATAAAGAAACGTAATATAATATATTCGAAGTACCTAATTTTTAAAAAATTCATTAAAAATGAAAAAGGATTAAATTCAGTCATTATAACGACAAAGTGTGCTTTAATTTAATAGCTTATATAAATACTTATATTTATTTCTGACGAGTTTAGTTAGCATATTTCTTTCCGTGAAACTGACATTAATGAAATGTAAATATCTGAGAAGGTTGCGCTCGCCGCCTCACAATATAAGAGATAACGGTTGTAATATAGACTATCTAATCTGATGAGATACCAGAATAATCATTAGCTACATTTATAATAATTAATTTTTTATAATAATACATTAATTAGTTTTTTCTATAATTAAAAAAAATGAGGATTGTTTCTGCTCTCGTCTCATCCTTGGCTGTTATCCTACATTCTATTGGTAAATATAATCATATAATACATTTATAATTTCAAGTATATTTTTTAGAATATAATTACATCAGAATTTGTGCGATACAATCTACAATCTGTTTTTATCAATATTTTCTTTTAGACTTTATCTGAGTTTATCCCAGAATAATTACAAATTTAATCTGCGTAGTAGACAAATTTTTGAAATCTGTTTTCATAATATGGAGACAACGGTATACTTAATACTTAACAAAAAAAAAAAAGAAAGTGTTCTGTTGCACGACAAAATGAATGATTTTTCCTGCTTACAAACTCAAAGCGTTTGGAACTATGACCAGAAATTTGAAAATACAGCTAGGCTTTTGAGCGCTTCATCTTTACGATTCTGTTTTTTTACCCTTGAGTGACCACGAACGCGCTTCCCTTTTGGTCTTGTGGCTCCTCCAATCATAGTCCGCAGCGCGGTGTCAATTCTCGGAATTTAGCTAGCCATGAGGCCAATTATTTAGGTTCGACTGTAAATTCATTCAAATAAAATTAATGTTAATAATACACCTATTAAATAAATGTCAAATTAATAGATACAAAAATATTACAATAACCTAAAAACTTTTGACCGGGTAGTCCCCTCTTCATTTTACTTCTACGAAAACATATTAAAATTTAACATAGACTGATTTTAAATATTTTTCCATAAAAATTGATACGTTATTAAAATTTTAATTTTTCTCGTGCTAACTTCAGTCTTTGGAAAAATCAAAAAAAAATCAGTTACTTTTATACATTCAAAAAATTCTATGAAAATTTATATTTGAAATGAGTTTAAGGACATTAAAAATGTTATTCATTTCATAGGCTAATGCAAGTTTTTGAAAAAATCGGATATGCGAAAACATGTCCAACAACTCAATACATCAGATTATTCTCTAGACAATGTTTTTAGAATGCCGCAAAGAAACGAGAAAGTTTTGGTTAAGAAAGGTTTGGGAATATTAAAAGAGAAATGTAATTGTAAAATGATATCGGAATTGGATTGTTAAGAAAGTCAGATGTACTCTATCCATGTCAATAATTAAAATTTAGTTGAAAATTGTAAAAGCAGCTGTCGTAAAAATAACCTTTGAGAATTACACTAAATTCTAGCGAAATTTAAATATCCAGTCTAGATGGCAATATGTGTGCATATTAGGACTGCACAATATCAAAACGATAAAGCAATAAAAGATTGCACTTAGTCCTTATAATGACAAACGATACTTACTCCCGAACACTACATAGATTCTTCCATCAGGGCATACCAGAATTAGTGCAATAGTAGGTAAGGATGCGCTTAGTGATAGCGATTAAGAATTTTTAGGTCTGTTTGCAAAAGATTAGGTTGAAGTTATAAATTATTGTAAATAGTACGTGCAAAGTGATTATAAAATGAACACCATACCATTATAAATAAAAAAAGCAGAAACACCTAAGATAAATTTCGCAGCTGATTTTTACTTTAACGCTAAGATTTTTGACTGGCATATTCTACACAATACACCTTTTCTTCAATACTGGACGCTGATTTCGATTATTATTATGTTTATTAAAAAAATCGCAATTAACCAAATGTGCATGTAAATTGTTCAACTTTTTAAATGAGTAAGAAAACGACAAATCAATAATGCCTTATGTGTACATTATGGAAATTAGGGAAAACAATATAAATTATAAACCAAGATGTACTTATAGCTTACCACGCAGAATAAATGTGGAGATCCCTGAAAGGAACGCGACAATTACTTTTTGCTATTCTATATATAATCATGCGATACTTGTTTACCTAATGGCATTAGCTTTCTATATCTCCGCAAAAGAAAAATATCTCTGGACAAAAAGTTAATATCCAGTTAAATATTCCGAAAGAGAATACACAAAAAAATGTTATTTTATGTTTCATTTTGCAGAGTTGAGCTCCCAGTTCGAGTGCTTACCTAATGGTGAACCCATTCCTGGTGTCCCTCGTTCTAGAACTTCAAATTCTTTAGAAAAAAATCATTCTGCTCAAAAGACTCTTCCTCCGGCTAGATATTCTTCAGATTTTCTGGTCAGGTATTCTTCACCTGCTGAACCTTCTCTTCTTCCCAGGTGCAGGACTCTACCTACTGACGATCCGCCTTTTCGTACAAGGTCCAGGTCTCCACTTGCCGATCGGCCTATTTTACGCCGAGTTAGCCTTAATACAAATGAACTTGATACTGTTCGGCTTATTCCTCACGCAAATCCAAACCGACAATTTAGAGTTCAAAGATACACTTTTCCATGCGATATACCACTTTTAATGAGAATAGAAAATAAAAAAATTATTCCCATGCGAACCGAAGAACAAACTGTATTATCAGCGCTTAATGGTGACGTCTTTGCAATATTCGAGAGAAATAATACAGTTCTACGTGGAGTATATATGATCAAAGATGGTGTTCAAAAACGTGTAAAAATAAATATGGACAGCGTCATGGTTAGAGAAATGACCCATGCAGAAATTGCAGAATCCCCCTTGGGCAAGGAGCGCCCAATCTCAAGAAATTTTGAAACAAAATTGGAAGACGACTTTCGTTCACAACAGTGATTTTACTTTTTAGACAATGAATCTTTTGTATAATATTGCCTGTGATCTAAAGCAGGATTAATATGTTATAGACTTTTTATTCAAATGTTTAATATTAGCGTCTAAAACTTTAAATGCAAACGAGCACAAAAAATAAATTATATTTATTTGTTTGAACAAGTTTCATGTATAAATTTACTTATTGTTTAGTTATATGCATAGAAAATTGTACTTTCTGTAAAATGATTTATTCTTATCTCAATAATTAGGCTGGTGCACAATAGAATGTCACTAAGTAAAAATATGCAACCTTGACGTTTGGTAGAGAAGCTTAAATGTTGCCATGGAATAAGTTACCATAGCAATATAACTAACAGAAGTGACAGTCTATTAAATAAAATTGGTTATAAAAATTGTTAAAAATATCAGCTATCAATCATGCTTAGTGCTCTATTGAATTTAAAAATTAATTTTAAACATTTTATTAATGAATTCTGTTAAGGTAGTGCATTCAATTTTCAAAAATGCTGCGGATAGTAGATAGATTCATTTATTTGTTCACAACAATTAGGAAAAACTGAGAATTGAATCTACAATTTACATTTCTAGGCAACGATTTGTCAAACCCATATTTTTTGTGAAAATATCAATAAATAGGGCTAAGTACATAGGGCAAATATAACCAATTGTGTTGTTGAAGGCAAATAAAATATTGCCTAAAAAAACATGTAGTGCACCATTAAAGTACAAATTTTTATGGTTCTTCAAAAAATAAAATCTGATTGGTTGAGATTTGAAGAGCCAGCTGATTATTGTCCAATGAGGTACTGTTTGTCATGCTTAACTAAGTATTGCTTTCCATTCATTCCCAAAACTCCTCTTGTCGCAAAACTGCTGGTGACATTAGAAAAATGACGAAAGTCATATATTATTTTGTTTAGTGAAATACAATTAATTCCGTGATATCATGTAATTCCTTTGTTATTCTGGTAATCTACTTCCGATCAAAGTGATCCACCTTTGAATTTAAAGTTTATTCTCATACAACTTTATTTATATCTATTACGTGGCAGTTATTATTTTTATAAAAATATTTTTATTTATTTACCTATTTCTGACCTTAACTCCTAAAAGATTAATAACTTCATACGACCAACAGGAAATACGTTAGAAAACGTTGCATTTGCAACAAAATGCATAAATTTTTCACTAAAAACGAACAATTTTTAACCAAACCCTATAAAATATTTTTTAATAAAGTGAAATCCGCTGAATTTTCGTAAAGACATTATATTTCGTGAATTGCGAAAATACTTTAAATTTTTAAATGTGGTTCACACTGTACACCTTTAACAAAAACTGTATCCACATAAGTCCCTGTTCAACCCTTAGAAGCATACTTTTTTCCTTACATAATAATTGTTTGAAAACTAATGTATGTAAGGTTTTTGCGGTCTTTAATTACGAATTTGGAGTGACATTTTTAATACTTTCAAAATTCAAAATAGCGGATCTGATGAAGCGTATAAACAATATAAAAATTAGTCCCGTAGCTGCGATGTGGTCAATTAGGAGTGTTATGATTCGCTGATCATAAATCTGAACTATTGTTGATTAGACACGATCGACCTTATTCTGTAAAAAGGCTGTACTTTTGAAATTTGTTCATTTATAAAATTTATTCAGTTGATAAATTAAATGTTTTTCAGGCTTTTCAATGTCAAATTAAGCTCTACAATAGCTTTTACTTACTTTTCGCTCTTGATTTGTCAAAAAGCATGCAAAAAATATTTGAAAACAAGGTCAAAGATATGTTATTTAATCCACTGAAAAACCATGATATTTATCAAGTAAATTGATACTCTATCACTTTATTCATAGATTGAATTATTTTTTCTCTATTGAAAAATAATAAG
>JAUELO010018383.1:0-11159 GCA_032357855.1 Amphibolips quercusostensackenii
ATTAAAGTGACGCCGAAAATTATCAAATTCAATTATTGTTTAATTAAATTATTATTAATTATTAAATTATCTTTTTAGGAATTGATTTTTCTTTAGAAAGAGCTAGCAAACAACAAGCTAACTCTCACCACACGTACATCTTATATTAACGCAAGTTTGTTAACATTTTCTCATCGCATTGTAACAATGTCGGATCCTTCGCAGTCCAGATAATAATAATTTAACAATATAAAATATTAAAGACGTTAAGTTCGAAAATCCACTTCTACTTTGCTAAAGAGGATGTGAACAATTTTTGCCACTTACAAAACAATGTGGAAATTTACTTCATCTTTAGAAATTAGTATAAAAATTTATTTCTATCTTAGAAATAAACTTCCTTTTTTCTTTTAAGGGCGCGTTCACATATTACATAACATTATTTATGACCTTTTTACTTTAATTCTTCTAAATCGTTTCAAATGTTAGAAAACCTTTTAATTTTCTCGTAAAGTTTATTTTTGTAAAATAAAACTTATTTTTAAAAAAATCATATTAATTATTTAATAATCATTTACAATTTTCGGACAGATCTTATAATAATTCTTTTTTAAAAAAATTTTTTATGCATTTTTTTTTTAATTCTGCAAAATAAAAAAAAATGCCATTAAATCTTTCAGAGTCTTCTTTAAAAATTTTAGAAATGTTTTTTAATGATCTCTTCAAATTAAATTTTTGAAACAAAAATCATTTTAATTTTTTATAGGAACCTCAAATTATATTCCGAATATTTTGAACAATTTCGGAAATTTTATAAAAGTTTCAAATTTTGTTAAAAAAGTTTGAAAATTATTAAAATTTTTGGAACAATTTTTTGAAATTTTGAAAACTTTTGGTAATTTTTTTAAACTTTGAAAATCTTTTGAATTATTAAAATTTTTGGAAAATTTAAAATATTTGAGAAATTTTGAACAATTTTGGAAATTTCTTTAAAAATTTAAATTTCGTTTAAATGTTTTTTAATTTTTTAAATAATTAATTAATTTTTTTAAATGTTTTGTTTAAATGTTTAAATCATTAAAATTGTCGGGACATTTTCAATATTTTAAAAATTTTGAACAATTTTTTAAATTTTTTGAGTTTTACATTTTTTTTAAAAGTTTGTAAATTTTTGAAATATTTAGAAAAATTTTTCAAATTTGGAAAATTTTTGGAAAGTTTGAGCATTTTTAAAATTTCTTAAATTTTCGGAAATTTTGAAAGCTTAAAATTTTTGAAAATTTTTAGAAATTTGAAAAACTTTTGGAAATATTGATATTTTTTTAAATTCTGTTGAATAGTTTGAAAAATTTTAGAAATTTTAAAAACTTTTAGAAATTTTAAAAGTTTGGAAATTATTAAAATTTTTGCAAAATTTTGAATATTTGAGAAATTTGGGACAATTTGGGAAATTTTTCAAAAGTTTCTAATTTTTCTTAAAAGTTAAAACATTTATGAAATTTTTACGAAATTTTACATATTTTGGAAATTTGTAACAATTTTGAAAATTTTTGAAAGTTTCAAATTTTTCTAAAAAGTTTGTAAATTATTAAAATTTTCAAGAAAATTTCAAAATTTAAAGAATTTTTTTAGAGTTCAATCATTTTCAAAATTATTAAAAGTTTTCGAAATTTTAAAAGTTTGAAATTTTTGAAAATATTTGGAAAGTTTGAACACTTTTGGAAATAAAAATATTTTTTTGAAATTCTGTTGAAAAGTTTAAAAAATTTTGGAAATTTGGGAAACTTTTGAAAATTGTTTAATGTTTAAAAATCTTTTAAATTATTAAAATTTTTGGAACTTTTAAGGAAGTTTGAATACTTTGGAAATTTTGAGCAATTATGGAAATTTTTTTAATTAAATTTTTTTAAAAAGTTTGGAAATTATTCAATTTTTTAGAAAATTTTAAATATTTGAGAAATTTTAAAAATTTTGAAAACTTTTGGAAATTGTTTAAAGTTTAAAAATCTTTTGAATTATTCAAATTTTAGAAAATTTTCAAAAAGTTCAGATATTTTAGAAATTTCAAACAATTTTGAAAATTTTTTAAAAGTTTGGAATTTTTCAAAAAAGGTTTGGAAATTATTACACTTCTTAGAAAATTTTAAACGATTTAAAAAATTTTTTAAATGTTTTAAATTTCTTTAAAAAGTTTGGAAATTATTGAAATTATTAGAAAATTTTCAATATTTTGGAAATTTTGAACAATTTTTGAAATTTTTTGAAAGTTTCAACATTTTCTTAAAAAGTTTGGAAATAATCAAAATTTTTAGAAAATTTTTAAAAATTTAAAAAATTTTTTGAAAGTTTGAAAATTTTGGAAATAATTAAAATTTTGAATGTGTTTAAACTTTATTAAAATTTTTTGAAATTTTAAAAACATTTGGAGAATTGATAATTATTTTTACTTTTGTTGAAAAGTTTGAAAAATTTTGGAAACTTTTGGAAATTTCTTAAAGTTCAAAAATCTTTGAAATTATTAAAATTATTGAAAGTTTTGAAAAAGTTTGAATATACATAAAATATGTATAAAAATAGTTAAAGAGACTCAGATTTCACGGATGCAAGTTAATGCATGTGAATGCAGGTAAAAGAAAAAATCTGGCGCGACATGCGACCGGCCGCACTGAGACCGACGTGAGAAGAGAGAATCGACGTCGATTTCGCGATGGAGAATCGATTTTGCCAGGCAGAATCGATTCCAAAGAATCGATTCTCGAGCGCAAAGAATTGATTCCTTCAAAGAATCGGAATTGATTCCGGTTCTCCTATTCCCGTGGGCAAAAAGGATATGGCAGATCTCAGTGCGCATGCCCTAGCATTTCAAGTGCTAGCTCTAAACGGCTAAGTCTGGCAATAAAGGTGCAGTTACTGCAGTCAAAGCGAAAGTACGGAGATGGTCAACGAACTCTCTGATAACTTGTAAAGCAGTCATTCGTTTCCATGCTAAAGAGTTATTGTACTTAAAATCTTGTAAAATCTAGAGGACTTTCTATTAAAAATTAAAGGCTTTTCTAGAACTTTGTTAAAATCTGCTAAATAAAAATTCAAGAAGTGATGTTTTTAGATTGTTTTTCAATAATTCTATACATTTTGTCACTTTTTCGATAAATTCTGCGGTCCTTTAGTAAAAGTTAGATGATATCCTAAATAAAAAGGGGTCTATCCTAGAATAGTTTCCTGGTCAAGTAAAGTTTCGAAAACCAATTTTTTTCTTGAAACAGACCGCGACAGTTCAACTGCGCAGGCGTAGCGTCAAAAAGGAGTGACGGAGAGGACACCTGTTTTCATCTTTACTAGACCACCGTGCGACGCCTGCGCAGTTGAAAAAGTCGCGGTCCGTTAGCATCACTGATTTGCAACAACGAAGCGTAGATAATATGAGAGGCTTTTGGGTTGTGAAATTTGCTTAATCCTATTTTTTCTTTAACTTTCCTGTGAGAAATTCTTGTTTTTGATTGCTCATTTTTTCAGGTGTCCTCATACTTTTGAACAGTACTGTACGCATAATAATTAATTTTAATTTATAATTCAACAGAGCCCAGTTACAGTTTCGAGCTTAGTCAACCGAGCACGCCTTCTAGGAATGGTCGTACGCCTGTTGGCAATGGTCATCCACCTGAGGCTCCACATCCTGTTGTGAACCCTGAAATTTATTTTTACGTAGGCAGAAATGGAAGACGGCCTATACAACCCGGCGAATATATTGTAGGTGTAGGATATGATGATTTTATTCGTGGGATAGTAATAAATGGACGGTTTTGGCGAGTTCTTGGTTCTGGAGGCCGTGATATTGCATTAAATATACTTAACGGCCTTAATTTTGAGCACAATTATGAGAATGATATTTTTTATGGAGTGAGACCTCAGGATATGTATGGACTTTATTGGCGTACGATCCAAATCACTCGGACCGTGGCCAAGTGAAAACAAATCATAAAATATAAACAACACACTAAATATGAAAATATTGTTTTTGATGCAACAATATTTAATTATATTAAAAATTTGTACTAATATAAAGAAGTAAAAGACATTCTTGGATCATTTAGTTGCAGATCAAATAAATAACATCCGATTCAGTGTGCTAATATCTATTTTGATTTAAAGTGAGATCAGACAAATAATTTTAGTGGACACTATGCTGGAGTAGGTCACAAAATAAGATACATTACTAAAAATAGTAATTTGCGTGGGAAATGGATTTTCTAACAAAACGATTTGAACGAGGACTATTACATTTAATTGGTCAGAATGCTCGAAATCAGTTTTTCATATCTCTGAAATTAAATCCTTTTCATATCTCGATAACATTCCTTTTAGTTGAGTTGAATATGGCGGCAAACATTGTGGTTAAAGTTTCAGGAACAATTTTGTTTGCATATTTTAGAAAATTTTGAGTACCTACTCTTGCATAGTTTTTCCTGACAGCACTTGACTATTTGTACTCGGGTAGAGGTTTTCTGCAGTTTTCCTCACCCCTGGCCAAACGTTCAGGCAAATGCGAGTACTTCTAATAAAGTCAGCTGCAGCTGCGTTTTACCGTTGAATGTTATGAATTTCATACAGCGATATTCTTTTTTTATGTAACACTATAACTTGAATATATGTACCAATTCTCCTAGTTATCGTGTTAACTTATTTTTGTGTATAAATACCTTTTTTCATACGTTTTCCTACCCATTCAGAATTTAATTAAATATGTTCTATTATGACACTTTTAATTACTCTTAATCCAACTTTTGTTCAACATAAATTAGCTTCTTATTGAAATAAAGAAAACCACCGAACTTTCAATAGCGTTTCCTGCAATGTAGGCAAAGTCGAAGATACCCTGGTTCTGTCAAACTATTACCTATTATGTTGTAATATTGCAGCATATTTTTATGAAATTGGATTTAAAATAAAATTTTAGAAGCTCAAACTTTCTAATTTTTTATTTTGAAATAAGTTCTCAGTGATTAGCATCATGACATATCTGAGAATTTTAAAATATTTGACTCGGAAAATTGTATGTTATGTTACAATATTTTGTATAATTGATTTTCTAATTTTAAAAAATTCATATTTTGGTTTGAATGAATATTAAAATTATTTACATTAAGGTTATTAGATTTACATTAGTCGATACTTCATATTGTGATAATGTAAATGTTTAAATTAGAACGGTCTCACACCATGTTGATTTTCGGGACAAATATACTTGTAAAAATTTTCATGATGCTCTTCCATTATTTCACACACACAAAACAAGAACAAAAATTATAGAATGAATATTATTAAAATAAATAAAATAATAATATATTCGACTGCTCCACATAACCACAATCTGGTAGTACCTCTTTTTCCTCGTCCTCAGATTCTGTGTCAATATTAACTGATGCCTTACTGACATTAAAAAAAAATTTTATATTTTGATTTGCGTTTCAACATTACTTTGTATGTTATAATTTAAATTAAAAAAAATAGTAAATTTAAAAACAGATGGTCAAGAAGGTTCTTTAGGTTTGAAAAAAAACGAGTCATAAGTTTGCTCGAAGGATAATTCTTTCATCAGGATCCTTTTGTATCTATTGAGTAGGGTGACATAAGACCTAATCATTCTTTATGATTACCAGATTGCTTATATCTTTTATTATCATCAATTTAATATGCGTAAATTGACTTGTTTAATATCTCATTATTATTATTCTATCCTACCAGTAGTCAATCATTAATAAATTAACTATTACTTTCATCCCCACCAAGCTGACTCCATGCCATCAAAGGATTTCTATATAAATATCCAAATTATAGATTATTAAAAAATTTAATTTAATTTATTTTGAGCAATCTAAAAACTGAGTAACCACATTTTTCAGCGGTAAAAAAACCCCTTGTGAATTGTTGATAATAACTCAAAGCAACTACCGAAAACAGATTCAAGAAAACCGGGTCTTAGTTTTAAAGAAATTTGTTCGTGACTATTTTTTTATAAATATTCCGCAGTTTAAATATTTTTCAAATATATATTTTAATTTCTTTCCTAAATACTATAATGTATAAATTATATAATAATATAAATAATAATAATGTTAATGTACTTATAGCACATGAATAATTGAAATTCATCAAACTAAGCAAACGTTATTTAATGAAAGTGACGCCGTTTGTAGTATATATAACCGATAACGTTTTTCATATGAGTAATTTTTTCAACATTTTCTGTTTGAAGTACAAATTTTATTGGTTTACATGATACTGACATTTGTATTAATAATATGTTTATCATCTTTAAAATTTCAATGGTTTTAAATAAAAAAAAAAGTTTTTAATGCGCAATTATTTTGTTTGATTTGTTCTACTTTTATATTGGTAAATTTGACTAGAAAACAAATAAGTATGTTCTGAAAGAGCACATGACGAGCTGTTTTTTTGAAATATAGATTACATTAGACTTGAGAAAAGACAAACACAATTTTCACTTATCACCATAAATTAGTCTCAAGGAGACCTTGTCATTGTCTTTTAAAGCTGATGAGTTTCGAAAAATATGAGACTAAATATGAATATGTATGAATTCTACAAAAATTACATTTTCAGGCCTTATTTAAAAATTATACTTTTTTCGTCAAAGCTTGAATGATCTCAATGCTGCAATTTCAAATTCAAATATTAAATCAAATTTCAAAAATGCTTGAAATCAGAATAAATAAAAATTTAACTATCCGAAATACATAGCACAGTAATTAAATAATTTCTTATATTCTGAATGATTGCAGTTTTTGAATTCTGACTGACTACAATTTTCGACTTATAAATTTTTTGCCAAACGCTAAATCTTCAATTTTTTTCTTCCATACGTTTGATTTCTGCAATTTGCAATTTTAAAGGGTATGAGTATAAAAAAGTTTTAATAATTAATTTTTTGGTGACTACATTCTTCAAATTTAAGTCAATTTCAGATTCTTTAATTTTTAAGCGTCCCATGCTTAATTTTTTTTCTGTTTTAATGTTTTCTATTCAAAGTAGCATTTTAATTTGAAGAGTTTTCAGAATTCATTATTTGCAAACGTTTATAATTCAAAATTTTTTTAAAATGGTAGTCTGTAATTAGTCAATGTTGAGAGTTTCTGATTGAAAATTTTTGTACTTTAAACACTATCAATTTCAAATTACTTCACTTCAGATGCTTTAATTTAGTGATGGTTCAAGTTTAACTTTTCGACATACCTTTAGAAGTATTTTTCTTTCGTCAACATTTGACCTGATCCAAAATTCTTCTAGTTTGGAACATTTTCAATTAAAAATTGTACAATGTATTTTTTCAAAAGCTTTGAACGCTTTCAATTCGAATCATAAATTATTGCTTATTGTTGTAGACATGTTGTATATTGTAAAAAAAAAGTATTATTTTAGGACTAGCTTTAGGTATTATATAATATTAGAAAGAATATATAAGAATAAGTAATTGTAGGATTTATTTAAATAATAATAAATCGTCCTTACAAAAAAATAAATGACACAAAATATTGTATAATTAAATAAAAATTGTACAAATAAAATTTTTTTGGAAGAAACAGTCTCGAGTGGTACCAAAACGATACCGTAAAAAAAAAATCTGTAGTTTTTACAGTGTAAACCTAAAATGTAAAAATTTGTTAAATAATGGATTGTTATACTGTTCATAATTGCCATCTTAGAAAATAAAATACAGTGGAGTGAAGGTGCGCGTTGCGTACGTGAAGTCACTGATAGCTATTTATGATTGAGGCATACAAAACAATTGTGCTGTATATTACAAAAAATCTAATGAATTATACATGATCATCCGTCTCCTTATTATTTCAAGTTCCTTTTCTCAAGTATAAACTTTTTTAAATTTGCACAAATTTTTTCTTCAAATTACAGACTTTGGCTACAGCTAGGAAAAGAATAATGAAATTTCTTCAGTAAAACTTAAACATTTCGACTGTTTTCCCAATATCTTCTAAAAGATTGAAGAAAAGCACTTCATTTTGGTGTGATTGGGCGCAGAAATTTTTCAACTTTTATGTTATTTTAATGAAAAAGGTTTTTATTATTTATTACAAAAAAAACATAATTCATGAAATTTTGTATAAAAAATATATGCAGTCAGCGGTGGCCCTATTTCGTAAAGCTAGGAAGTATTTTTTCTTTGTATTCAAAAAATTTTCTAATGGTGTACATGACATTGACAAGTGGATTATTAGTTCGAGACGACGCAATATTTCACGCACATGAAAAAAATGTACGCAAACAACAAAAATGTAGTGTATCTTACGCCGTGTCTCTTTTCTGTATTTACGATGATTTCGGAAAAAACACGATAACGGCTTCAGTATATAAACCGCCAAACTGGGCGATCATTTTATTTGTCATTGGCTACAATCTTTACGAAAATCTTATAGAAATTGGCCTCTCTATTTTGACATGATGGGGACCACCATTCCAACTCTGCTGATAAGCACACTATTTATCTTTCACTCAGTTAGTGAGTAGAATACATTAGATAGTTTAATAATTATTCAAAAATGTTTTAATAATCCTTGTAGCAGGTAAAAGAGCAATCAAGTATACTCAACATACTTTTTTCCCCTCACATGATTTTCGTATATTTATGTATTGTATTTTTGCTTCCTCGTAGAGGAAGCTTTGGAATGGTAACATTTGGATGTGTGTCTCTGTGTGTGCCTGAGTGCGCAAGTTTGTGTGTGTGTGTCTCTGTGTGTGTCTGAGTGCGTAAGTTTGTGTGTGTGCGTGCGTGTGTGTGTGTGTGTGTGTGTGTGTGTGTGTGTGTGTGTGGGGATGTCAAACCTTTTTGTGAACACGATGACTTAGAAAAGGTTGCAGATAAATTGATTAAAAATTTAAAGAGCTTATTTTCATCGCTGATATCTTAAAAGTGACTAAAGGATTTCCGAAAATCTTTATTAAATTTTTTTTAGCACTTTATAATATTTTACAAATAGGTTTTTTATAATAAGACTTTTTTATGAGCATAATTTAAAATTGATGCAAGAACATAAAAGATTTATTGGTTCGACACTAATCGATTGATCTATAATATTAATACATTTTATTAATTAGTTAGAAAGTAACGGTTATTAATATTATAATAAAAATCGATTTTTATAGTAAAAATTTTCTCATTCTCATAATTTAAAG
The DNA here is from genome assembly GCA_032357855.1 of Amphibolips quercusostensackenii. Taxonomy (NCBI): domain Eukaryota; kingdom Metazoa; phylum Arthropoda; class Insecta; order Hymenoptera; family Cynipidae; genus Amphibolips; species Amphibolips quercusostensackenii. The sequence continues at coordinate 9,187 of JAUELO010018383.1, forward strand.
TTGATGTAAAAATATAAAAGATGTGTTTATTCGAGACAAATCGATTGACCTATAACACTAGTCAACAAAATGTGACATATGTGCTTATGGAATGAGACATGTCATTTTTAGAGTAGATTTCTGTGCTAAATCCAAATCTAACCTCCATTTCATTGAAGCACGTCAGACTTTCGAAATTTTATGGATCAAAGTTATTTTTCAAAAATTACAAATCAGGAGATAGAATACTGTAAAAAATGTTTTTAATGGAAATCAGTGTATGATTTCGATGCATTTTTAATGCAAAATGCAACGGCGGGACTGTTTTTGTGATATCTTATACGGTTGCCGAGATAATCTTTAAAAACTGAGGAAGAACACGAAAAAAGTGGTTTTACAAAAAACTGCATATCTAGCTGAGAAAATTTTTTTCCTTCTGTTCCAGGTGTCATTTTCTTTTTTTTTCAATGCCGAAGAAATTAAAAATAACAGGGTTTAGGCTATCACCATTCGAAAGGTACATGGCAAAGAAGATGTCTCCTTCTACGAAGTTGCCAATTTGACGGCTTACACGTGCTTGAAGCGATTCATTGTACTGTATGTAGTATTTCATTGTACCACAATCTTTAATATCTGCAAATTTCACATTATTCACGAAGTTTATCTTTTTCTTAGTGTTAACTGTATTTAATTCTTTGGATTTTCGAGCAGGTTTTAATCACGCATGCGTCACAAGGGCGCTGAACACGTGATACAAAGGATCGGTCGGGGAAAAGTGTACATAGCGCATGCGCTACTCTCTTCTACTATGTTACATGCAACAGCTCTGAGCTCTCCTGCGTATCGTGCCCCGTGCTGTTTTCATTTCATGCTAGACCTCTGCGGCGTCACATGTATGCTCCCTGTACTCTAGGACTAGAACTTATTCCTATTGAACCCCAATTCATTAGCGCTGATTGTCAGCTATCATTAGACAATCATTCTGCAACAACTGCGAAATGGAGTGTAGTTGCAAAAATCATCCCGATTGCTTCTGCTACGTTCGCGGGGTTTTTGTCCTACATAAACAAAGACAAAAAATTTCTCCTGCAATGCGAGAAGGTTACGAGATCTCTTTTCAGATTAAGGGCAAAAATTGAGAAAAATATTGGATATTAAACAGTTGCTTCTCGACTTGGGCCATTTCATTGAGGTCAGTATATCGAGGGAATTTGGATCATATCTTTACTTTTTCTTCCCCTACTTCTTGGAGAGAACCTTTGAACCATATTGATAATTTTTATTTCTGTTTGACAAATGTTAATGGCTACTCATCGAGATGCAAGGACTCCATAATTTACCCTAAAGTTTCTTCCATGACAAAAGCTGCGTTTGACCGTAAAGAGTATCTCACGGTTAATTCCACAAAACGCAAAGCAGAAGAAATCAATTATTCTGATAAAAATCAAACTATGGAACATGAGCCGACCGGAAACTTGCCACAATTATTCGATCAAAAAAATAAAATGATTTCATAAGAGATCTAAATTCATCTAAAAATGAGACTGAAATCTCAGGCTCTAGACTCAAGGAAAAAAATTTGCTTGGAAAACATGTGAAAAGCTCTCATTTTCAAAATCAAGAGAAAGATTTAACTTCATTTTTTCTAGTCAAGATAGTCTCATCTATTGCAACGATGTAGATGGACTAATGAAGGCTATTGGTCATGAATATCAACGAGGGAGTTGGCGTTTATTGATTGATTCGAACAAATACAGTTTGAAAGCTGTTTTCTTGCACAACGGAAACGAATATCCATCAATACCCGTTGCTCATGCCACCAATACGAAAGAGTTCTATAATGTCATGAAACTTTTACTTGAGAAAATAGATTACGAGCTACATAAATGATTTATCTGTAGTGATTTCAAAGTAATAGGACAGCAGAGCACGAGACAAATATTACAATGTTAAAGTTTGGCCAGCGCGACAGACGTTAGAACCTGGAAAGATGA
>JAUELO010018389.1:0-11158 GCA_032357855.1 Amphibolips quercusostensackenii
ATAAGCATGTGATGTAGATAGAAGATGTTATTTGTACTTGACAATTTTAGATTATAAGTGAAAGGGAAAAATAGCGTACTTAGCAGAAGAAAGACTATGGGGTCCATCGATGTAATTTTTTTCTTAACTCCTTAACTTTGAATCAGTTGAAATATAACTGATTTAATCAGTCCGACAATGTTTAACTGAAATATCAGTTATTTTCCAAAGTCTGAAAGGTAAGGTAGTTAAATGGCCAGCAGCCGAATATTACTAATTTGATTTGTCATTTCAAGTAACTAATTCTTTTTAGTTATTATTTTTGGATTGCTAATTGTTCAGTTTATTTAGTCAGTTCCCAAACACAATCCGTGCGCCAGTGAAATAAGCGCATCCGACGATCGCGCCGCGTCTAGTTCGTAATCTACACTGTGCTGAGTGCGTTTGTTTGCATTTTTGGAGTATAAGAAGTGAAAAAAATAAGGTTTAAAGTTTCGAATTCTAAGTGAAAACAATTAAAGTGCAAGTTATTATGCTTTTTGGCGATATAAGGAAAATTGACAAACTTTTGGGAAGATTTATTTTCGAGGTGCGTTAATGTAACATATACTTGTGAAGTACACTAGTGTTTCTGCGTTTCTTCTTACATAGAAACAGTGAAAAATCCATAAAATAGAATAAATATAATCAGTGAAATGCTAATCAATGAAATACTAATTATCAAAGGGCAAATGTAGATATAGATACGATAGTTACAAGAATATAACCTTTACGTTACAGAAACGCTTCACTGACGCTTGTTGTCTGTTTGCTTCTCAGCAGTGCTGCCAGATCAGTGTATTTTTCCCGTCAAATTTATAGGTTTCTTTTTGTACATTAAGTGGAATAACAATATTATTTAGCATGTATTAATTCATAATTTTGTTTAGTTAAATGAATTTCGTGGGAAATTAAACATGGCTGTTTACATTTAATGGCAAGTTAAGGTTTTTAAGCGAAGCTAGCGCATTGATCATCTAGCAACACTGCTTTAAAGTATAAGAAAGCAGTATGTAAAAACATCTATAATGATTAAAATTATAAAATAATTAGCATCACTTAATTATGAGACCTTAATTTATATTTTGTTGAATACATTTATTTTATTTTATAGATTTTTCACAGTTTTCATGTATGTTTTTCTCGTAGAGGAAGTTTTGTTAGTGCAAAATATCTCACTCTGACACATGAAGACTTCATACGTTCATCTCACTCTAGTACTGAAGCTTTAAATAGTAGAGTAAGAAAGAAGATATAACCTGAGATTTAGATTTTGGCAAAATTCATCACCAAATTTTTATTTTACATTCTTGCTATAGTACCTAATTTTTATATTTCTGAACTCCAAAGGCACATTTACATATTACATACCGTTATTTTTTCCGCCTCATAGATCCCCTTCCACCCCATGTGACAAGCCGTAAAATTTTCTTCAGAAAATTTCTTTCTCCCGCTATTACGGTTGTGTAAGTTACTTTAATTTCCTTCTTTTCTTCTAATTTTGCTTATTTGTATTTTTGCTCTATTCTTGAATTCATTATAGAAATAATATTTTGATCGGAGAACTAGAAATTAATTTACGGAAGTGCGCATATGGAATGCGAGGAAAAAGATACGAAATGTGGCAAAAATTACATCATAAAGAAGCCGAAGTCTGTCAATTCTTGTGGAAAGAAAGGCGATATAAAAATCTAGAACTCTTGTCAGTCGAGCAATTAAATAAAAGAGTGAGAACGCAAATAAAAATAAGATAATAATAAATAAGGTCAAATGGTAACTTTATACTGAATCAATTATCTAATTGAACAATTTGAAATGTAAATTTCTTTATATTTGGCTTTTTTTATATGAATTAAAAATTGAAATTTAACATTTAATTTAATAAATTCAACATGTGATTTAATTAATTTAGTTAAAATTTTTTTTTGAATGGCTTTAAATCTTTTGCATTTATTTAAAACAGATCGAGCAGGAGTTCGAAATGATCTTGAAGGAAAAAGACCTCGATACATTCGTTGGAGATTTCACCGCAGTTTGTACTATAAAAATTCTGTCCTACTGAAAAAAGAAAAAGAGATTGATTTTTGAAGAGGCCCAGAAATCAATAGATAATGGTAAGATTGTACTTATTATTTTAATTTATGATCTCTCTTAATTTCAATTTAACATATTTTATACAGGTAAAATATTAAAAAAGAAAATTTTTTTTAACGGAATGAAAAGAAATTAAACTTGTAACATTTATAAATAAGAGGTTTCAAAAATAAATGATTTTCAATTTGAAAGAATTATAAAGAAGCCTTAAAAATTCAAAACCTTTAACAAAATTCTGATTCAACGTAAAAATTGATTCGAAAAACTTTTCATGAATCAGAAAATTAAATTCACCTTTATTTTCGCCGTTAAAAATGGAAGATTTTAACATTTTTAACCTCTAAAGCTGAATTATTCTGAAAAGAAAATTCAAAATAAAAAGTAATCTAATATGGGAAATATTAAAGAATGAAAAAATGTATGCTCCAGAAACTTTTAACTCAAAGAAATCCTAAATTCATTTCATATTACAGAAAAAAAATAGGTCGCGAAGAATAGTCATGTTAAAACTTCTTCATCTCAAACCACTAAAAATTTCTTTTACTTTTAAAAAATTTAATTGCTTAGAAATTAACAATTTTCAAATTGTCAATCGTGCTTTGCGAAATTCAATCTATTTAATTTCAGCCTGTTTCAAATTTAATAATTTTAGATTTAAATATTCGATATAATTTGGTTTCAATTTTAAACTCACAAAACTTTCTGGCTTCTTGAATTCTTTGAAATTATAGAGTATCAAAATATAAGACTTCATAGTTGCACACATTTAAGTTTAAGGGTTTTGTAATTAAACAATTTAAAAATAAATGCCTGCGGAATAAATTCAGAACCATAGAAAATTAAGACAACAATTTCCCAAATTCAAGCCTTAAAAATGAACAAATTTTAGAACCAGGAATTGAATATTAAAGTTTTCTTTATTTACAAAATTGTCTAAAAAGTTACACATTTTAAACTCACTTAAACAAATTTGTTTTGTTTTAAACAAACTCTTTCAATTTTTAATGTTTACAATTAATTACTGTGAATTTTTACGAAAAATGCAAAATTGCTTAATTTTTCCCTATCATAAGTTTAAATTCTGCGAATAAAATTGAAATAGTTGCATTTTAAAAAGTATAATTGGAAATTTTTTCATTCTAAACGATTTAAATTTACTTAAAGTAATTTGAATAATTTGAATTTTACAATTGTAATAAAATGGCTGAATTTCAAAGAGTATAATAACCAATTTAAAAAATGTTAATTTCTAAACGATTAAACTTGCTTAGCATTATAGAAATTTGTAAGGGTTTGAATACAAAACAGTTAAAATATTACAATACTTCGCGACTAATTTTTCTTTTGATTCAGATAAAGTTCAGATTTGTTTAAGTTTTAAGTTTCTGTGGCATACATTTCTTTATTTTTTAATATTACCCATATGATTTTATTTTTGTTTTTAACTTTGAATGGAGAAAATGAAGGTAAATTTATTTCTGATTTTTGAAAAATTAATCTGATTAATTTTTATGTTACATCATAATTTTTTATTTTAATAAAAATTTATCTTTCTAGAACTTCAGAAGTTTTTACTTTAAAATGTGTAATTTTTTTTTAAATTTCATATTGTCAAATTTGAATCGTTTCGAATTCAAATTTATTTACATTGTAAAGTTTTTAATTTTTAAATATTTCATTCTGAATGCTTTTAATTAGAATTATTACAAATTTAGTTTTTCTAAATTATAAATGAAATATATTTTTGAAAATTTCAATCGGAATATATTCCATGTTGGCGTTTTGAAATTGTCCTCTTTTAAAATTTTAATCTGAGATAATTCAGTTTGAAGATTCTTTAATTTAAAATAAAATTGTTCAATTCTGAACGCTCTCAATTAGAAATAAGACAATTTCAATTTCTTACTACAGAAATGGGTAAAATTTTTTAACATTAGTTTTAGAATATTCTTCAATATTAATTATATGCTCTTTAAAAACTGTTTGTATTGCATAAGAAGTTTTAAATTTAATTTCAATGGTACAGTTGGGAAGAAATATAGACGATCATATGAAACGAAATATACCCTTCGGACGAATTTGTCGCAAATCTTAATTTCTGGACAAGTAAGCGCGGTGCGCTGAACCGGTCACGAAAGTTATCACCTTTTTTTGCGCTCAAACAATGTTAATTAAATACTCAACTTTGTTAAAAATTAATTAAATTAAGGTAATACTTTTCGAAAGACTTTTTAATATGCAAATAAACATTTCATTACTAAAAGTTTAGCCTTACCCAAAATTCACCTAATAAATGAAGCGATTGAAAATTGTCTAACATTATTTTGATACTCCTGAATAAAAAAATGAATAAATTTTCTCTTAATTAGAACCCACAAATTTTTAAGAGCACGCTAACTTTAGAATCGTTTGAAACATATGTCCTTAAATTTCCATCTAAAAATATTAAGAACTTTTTTTTTCGAAACGAGTTGAAGTGAAAGTATTTAGCAAATTTTGTACTCTAAAAATCTAGTATTTTGAATTTTTCTGAAAAAGGTAAGAGAAAAAACATTTTTGCAAAAAGGAAACAAATGTGCTAGAAAATTTTCTATAAAATGGTATGTTAAAGAGCTGCGTTTTCGGAAAATGATTGTCAAACTAGCTAATTCGAACAGCGCGAAGCGGCTTAGCAAATTTTATGTGTTCATTAAATCTGGAGTCTCGAATTACACTGCAAAATAGGGTTCCGGAATCGACGCCGAGAATCGATTCTCGATTCTCCGAATACCCAAAAAAACGGGTAGCGTATAGATTTGCAGAACTCGATTTTGGCAGAATGAAATTTCGTCACAGAAACAATAATTTTAGAGCGTATGATATTAAACAATTTGCAATTTTGCGAAAGCAAAACATACTAGAGAGAAAATTACTAAAACTTTGATTTGAAATTATATTAAAGATAATAACAAGGGGTTTTTCAGCAGAAATTAATATTGCTGAACAAAAAACATCAAGTCTTGATGTTCTTATATACAATTACCATATATCAATTTATATTTGGGTTTTTTAAACAGAAATGGATCAAGTATCATGATAAATGCTTACTAGTTTTTCTTATTTAAGGTTATGTTTACATTTTCTCAGCAGAAATAAATATTTCTCAACAAAAAGCATAAGATATTAATGAAGGCTAACTAATTTTAACTATTTCAGGTTATGTTTGAGTGTTCTCAACAAAAATAGATTATTTCTCACAAAAAGAATTAAACATTAATTAAAGTCAACTAATATGAACCATTTAAGGTTACGCTAAAGGTTTCTTATCGGAAATAAATATTTCATCAAAAAGTCATAAAATATTGATGAACGTCAAAAAATAAAAAATATTGAAGGTTATGTTTGAGGGTTTTTAACGTAAATGGATATTGTTGTATAAAAATTCCCAAATATTGACGAAGATCAACTTAATTAAATATTTCAAGTTATACTTAGGATTTCTTAACTAATATGTATATTTCAATATAAAAATCATCAGATATCATGATAAATGCTAACCAGTTTTTCATATTTGAGGTTATGTTTAGGTTATCTCAGCGGAAATGAATATTTCTGAACAAAAATCATAAAATGTTAATGAACGCCCACTAATTTCAACTATTTCAGGTTATGTTTGAGTTTTCTCAACAGAAATAAATTACTCATCACAAAAAGAATTAAACATTAATGAGAGTCCACTAAGATAAACTATTTCAGGTTATGTTTGGGTTTCCTTAACGGAAATTGATATTTCTATACAAAAATCATAAAATAATAATCAAGGCTAAGTAATTACAACTATTTCAGGTTATGTTTGAGTTTTCTCAACAGAAATAGATTATTCCTCACAAAAAGCATTAAACATTAATTTAAGTCCACTAATATGAACTATTTCAGGTTATGCTTGAGGTTTCTTAACGGAAAAGAATATTTCTTTAAAAAAGTCATCAAATATTGATGAACGTCAAATTATGAAAAATATTTAAGGTTATGTTTGAGGGTTTTTAACGTGAATAAATATTTTTGTATAAAAATACTCAAATATTGACGAAGATCAACTAAATTAAATATTTCAGGTTATGCTTAGGATTTTTCAACCAATATGTATATTTCGATATAAAAATCATCAGATAATGATAAATGCTAACAAGTTTGTCGTATTTGAGGTTACGTTTATGTTTTCCTAGCGAAAATGGATAATTCAACACAAAAATCATAAAACGTTGATGAATGTCAACAAATTTATAATTGTTGAGGTTATCTTTAGGTTTTTTCATCGAGACTGAATTTTTTTTTAAATCGAAAAATATTCATATTTGAAATTAGTTCACCTTCGTAAATATATTACTATTTTTGTACAAAAATATCCATTTCGACAGAAAAAACCCAAGTATAACCTGAAATATTTTTAAATAGTTGACCTTCATCAATATTTGATAATTTTTGTATTGAAATATCCATTTTCGATAAAAAAAAAACTAAACATAACCTCAAATACGACAAACTAGATAGCATTCATCATTATCTGATGATTTGTATATTGAAATATCCATATCGGTTGAGAAAACCTAAACATCATCTGCAATAGTTAATATTAGTTGTCTTTAATTAATGCCTAATACTTTTTGTAAGAATTACCCATTTCTGTTAATAAAACTCAAACATAACCTAAAATAGTTAAAATTAGTTGGCATTCATTAATATTTTATGATTTTTGTTTAGAAATATCCATTTCCGCAAACATATATAAAAACATCAATACTTGATGCTTTTTGTACAGAAATATTAATTTCTGCTGAAAAATCCTTGTTATTTTCTTTAATATAAATTTTAATAAAAGTTTTAATAATTTTCTTTCTAGTATGTTTTGCTTGTGCAAATTTGCAAACTTCTAAAAAAATCTCTTCCTTCATTATCGACTATCACCCGTTTATAAAACCGTGAGCCACTCTTGCTTTTCTTCATTGCATGTTTAATTTCATGGGCTCTAAAATTATTGTTCGTCTGACAAAATTTTATTTTGCCAAATTCCAGCTCTGCAAATCGATATCCTACGAAAAAAACGTCGATTCCGGGAATCAAAGAATCGAAGAAAAGAATCAATTCTAGATTTCGATTCCATCGATTTCCTCTCATTTAAAAAGGCTCGAAATATTTGAAATTTTATTCAAATTCTTGAATTTCGATCCAGATTAACAATTAAATAATTAATGTTAAATAAAAATAATAATAAATCAGATGCAGTAGATATTATCTATTATTAAATATAACTTGGTCAAGAATTACGAAACAGTAATTATTTTGAAATTTGTACATTAGGGTTTATTTTGACATAATATCAATATCTCAAACTAAGAATTAAAGTAAAGCAACAAATTATCAAATTGAATTATTATTAATTATTCAATGAATTATTAAATTATCCTTTGAAAATTTTTTTTTTTTTAGAAACAGATAGCAAAGAACAAACTAATTCTCACCACACATACATGTTATATTAAAGCAAGTTTGTTAACATTTTTACATTCTTATTCTAATGAAAAGGTATTAGTTTTATGTAAAATTTGACTTTGCCGGTTTTCATTAAGTAGCCACGTTTTGAGACCCCCTAAGTCAAAAAAAACTTTTTTATGAGGGTGTCTGTCTGTCTGTAGTTAATAGTCCGTAGTCTGTAGTCTGTAGTCTGTCTGTAGGCACGATAACTTCCAAAAAAATGATCAGATTAAATTGAGTTTTAGCACAGTTGTTTAAGGCCAAAATCAATAGGACAAGTTTGTTAACCAGCTATTGTGTATGAAAATTCAAAAAGTGAGCAAATTTTGAAAATTTTTGAGAACGATTTTCTTCAAAATTAAAAAATTTTGTGTGCGTTTATAAAAAGAGCTTAAAATATAAACAATTTATCTCAATGATTTTTTTGATTAAAAAAATTATAAGACTTATAGTATTTTCAAAATTCAAAGAAAAAAGAAACACTTCTACTCTGTTTATGAGAATGTAAATAATTCTTTTCACTTACACTTCCTCTTTACAAACTATGATGAAAATTTATTTTTATCTTAGAAGTAAACTTCCTTTTTTTTTAAGGAAGCGTTCACATATTACATAACATTATTTTTGACCTTTTTACGCCCTCCTCCTGCATCATGTAACAGACCGTTAACTTTCTTTGGAGGCCCCCTCATCTCGTCCTTATATAAAATTTTTACATTCTTATTAGAGAACGTATTATATTTGTGTGAAATTTGATCCCCCTGCCCTCCGTTTTTGTCAAATGTCCACGTTTGAAGGCCCTCTAAGCCGAAAAAACAGTTTTTTTACAAATGTGTCTGTCTGTGGGCACGATAACTTCCGACGAAATCACAGATTGAATTGGCCTTTAGTGTAATCTTTTAGTGTCTCAAATTAAAGGTCAAGTTTGCTAGCCAGACATTTTGAATAAAAATTCAAAAAGTGAGCACATTTTGAAAAATTTTTAACCATCTTTTTTCAGATTAAAAAATTCTATGTAGGTTTATAAGTAGTACTCAAAAAGAGAAGCAATTTATCCTTTTAACTTTTACAGATTAAAAATAATTAGAGGAGTTATAGCATTTCTAAAATAAAAACAAAAAAAGACTAAAAATGACCATTTTAGACTAAAGAACGCACGATATGAAAAAATGTTACTGAAAGAGAACGTTGAATTTTTAACACCCTAGATGATTATTGCAACAAATTTTTTATTTTTCTCGAAAAATCAAAAATGCAAATTTTGACCACACAAAAAATAATGAGAGATCAAAAATTCCATTTTGCGGTCAAACTATACAAGATACGAAGGGAGATGATATAACAAAAATTGTGCATTCAGAGAAGATTTGCAAATTTGTTGCAGATCACTTTTTAATAGAACGCGTAGTTTTTGTTTTATTCGTAAAAACCTGCATGAAAAAGAGAAAAATGAAATTTTGAGACAAACGACATAAGATACAAAAAAATAAATATATAAAGTTTGTTAAACCAAAAAAGAGCTGCAAATTTGTTATAAATAATTTTTTTAAAGGACGTGCAGTTCTTCTAATCGTAAAAAATAACATTAAAAAAGAAAAAATTAAATTAAAAAAAAACTACGCAAGGTATGAAAAATAATAATTAAACAAAAAGTGTGCGTACTTAGTAGGAAGTGAATCTGCCTTGTGGGAAATCAATCTTCTTAGTTTAATGATTCATTAGCTTAGTTTAAAATCCACTTTTTTTAATTTGACTATTCAAAAAAAAATTTTTGCTAGAAATGAATTTTTTTCAATTAAAAATGTAATTATTCCATGTTTGGTTGCAAATTTATTTTTTTCAAGTTTATTTTTATATATTTGTTTAAAAATTCCTTTATTTTATTGAAAATTAAACTTTTTGGCAATGAATAATATTGTTGGTTAAAAATTTATTTCTTTGGTTGAAAATGTAACTATAAGGTTGAAAATCCCTATAAAATGTAAAATATTTGTTTGATAATTTTATAAATTTCATAAAAAATTAATTTTTTTTTGTAGAAAATTAAATTTGAAATCAAATACAAATTCAGTAATTTGTTTATGAAGAAAATGTAACAGAACTGAGCGTGAAGCGCGAAGTTTAAAAGATTTTTATATCAAATTTCAAGCGCGAAGCGCAACTGACTGGATGACAATGTGTTTCTTAGGGATGATAGATCCTTAAGTAAATTAGTTCTTCTCTTTATTGAAAATTAATGTGATTAAACCAAAACCTTGTAACAGCGCTAAAGCATACAAAGCGAGCATTAGATCGCGAAACGCTTAACAGCGAGTGTATTATATATAATTCTATGCAAATTTTTAGATATAATTAGGACCAGAAATTTGGTTAAATTAAATGTTTTTGTACCTTGTAAGGTAGAATTTTCAGTAATTTTAACAAAAACTGTTGCTAAAGAAATCAAAAGAATGATATAAATACATTAAAAAATTGATAGCAAAGCGCGGGTATTGTAATGAAAACGTGTTCCTTAAGGCCGATAGCGTCTTAAGTAAATAAACTTCCTTTTTAATCTAAATAAAAAAAACAACTTCTTTCTATCCTAGCAAAGCACGACGTGCGAAAATTGAAAAGCGCTTAATTTGCGCTGAAATTAAATTCTGAAAATTGACAACACGAAAATAGGTATTTTTAGTTTATTTGTAAATTTATATGAGTATAATTTTCATAAGATTCTTGAGAAAATCAAAAAAATATTTTGAATATCTCAGATGTGTCAAAAAAGTTTCTAAAGTTTCTTCACACTTTACAAAATTTGCATTTTCAAAATTCTTTTAAAGTTTAAAATTCTTTCAGAATCTCTTCAGTTCTTCTAAATATTTCTTGAGTTTGTTCTATTTTTTTATATTCTTTAAACTTACCAAATTGAAACATTTCGTTTTAAAATTTTCTACAAACTTTTTCGACATTTCTGCAAATCGTTTTAAATGTTCAAAGACCTATTTAATTTTATCATTCAAGTTTATTTTTGTAAAATAAAATTTATTTCATTGAAAATTATAATAATTTTTAAATAATTATTTACACTTTTCAGACTGATCTTAAGATAATCTTTTTTTAAATTAATTTTTTATGCGTTTTTTTTAAACTCTACCTAAAAATATTTTTTTCATTTTCGTGAAGCCTTACAAAATTCTTAAAAAATCTCTACAAGTTTTAATAATTTTTTAACTGTTTTAAAAGTTCTGAATATATTTATAAGTTATTTAATTTTTTTTCTTAAACTATGTAATATTACGTAATATGTGAATGCTTCCCAGGGTGAAAATAGATTTTCAAATTAGGAATAAATGTAGAAATAATTTCTACCTCAGAAATAAATGTGGCAGTTTAGTTTTAAGGTAGGGATAAGCTTCCACACCTATTTCCACATTGCTAGGTCTTTCTGAGCTTGGTAATAATTTGACCATCTTTAGAAAACAGCCTTTTGGAAGGCACAAAAGTGTCCAGAATTGGCAAATATTTTTGGCCTACCTAATATAAATTAGGATAC
>JAUELO010018422.1:0-11157 GCA_032357855.1 Amphibolips quercusostensackenii
GCGCAGTAAAAAATACAATATTTTTTATAGTTAACTTGAGAAGGTATAGTATACAGAATGGCCAGCATGCAGCAGTAAAGAATATATGACAGACAGTTACCTATGTAACAGTAGCATAAACAGTAAAGTGGTGCTTATGATTGGCTAAAAAGAATGGGAGACAGAATGGACTTAGAAAGTATTTGCTTTTGGAGACCTTTAACATATTGGATATTCCACAGGTGTATTTTAGGCGAGCCATCCTCCTTACGACAGAAATTTTTTCTGCCAACAATCCACAAGTATTTTATGTTTTGTTCTCTGCGAAGATCGAGAGCAATGCCATAAATTTTCCTGTTAATAGGTGTTAATTTGACAGTCAGCTAATTAGATCTCTGCTAAACGATCATGAATATTTAAAAAGTATCTGATGCTATAGCATTTTTGATTGACGACAAGGGCAAAAATTCTAAACAGCACATAACCCACATAAAACTTGTCAGGTTTTTCTAAATTTGATCATTAAAATCTCTCAAACTTTATTTTGAAATGTCCACTCAAAACCTGACGATACCCTGATTTAGTTGGTAAGCGATGAATTTTGTAGGTTCGACTTCGAACTGACCTTGATACTGACCTGATGGCGTTAAACGGACACCGGATTCGGATTCAGCGACCTCAAAAACATAAGTTGCACCTAGTCCCTGTTATGTTGCAGGTCTAAGATTTATAGTCCTGTGTTATTAGTCACACTGAACATTTATTTTACGAAAGCAGATTTTAAACTATATCAAATTTTAGGTTAGCAGTTTTTTCAATATAATAATAGACTTGTTGTCCCTAAATCTTGATTTAATATTCCACGACGAAATGTATTAGTTTCCGCAATTCCATCAGCGTAACCAGTTTTTGTTGTTAAAATATTTTTTATTCTGTTGACATGGACCTAAATCGGCTTCTTCTGCTAAAATGAAGAAAAAGTGTATCTCCGAATTTAAATCACAATTGAGTATTGTTGTAGGTAAAAAGCTAAATAAGTCCAAGTTGTTCAGGATCGACTTCAAATAAGGATAAAGAACGATGCCTGGCAGAAGAAGACCTGGACTTAGACTGATGGAGACGCTCTACTGTAAAAAGAGACCTTTCAGCACGATCATGTCTGCCAACAAAATAAGCAATGCCGGAAAAAGTAACACCATGAAAAGAGCTAACATTAGGTAAACAGTCTAATTGAGAACTAAAGTCCGAAACACGAAATATAGTATTGCATTTTTCCAAATGTAGAAAATCCAATTTTAGTATATAATAAACTCGTTTTTAGGGTGTTGTAGTGGTATTAACATAAATTTTTTAATTTGTTGAAAATTTCAGATAGGAATCCGTATTAAACTGATCTTAAGCCAGCTTAATTCATTCAATTAAAATTCAGATGATTTATTACAGGGACAATCTAAAGCCAATCCAAACCGATATATTAGATCTTTTCAATACTGCAAAATTTCAAATTAAAAAGTTGTATACATTTGAAGTTGGTGCCATTTAATATCTTTGTTCTTATTGTTTTTTTTCTCTACTTTAAAAATAAGATTTCCAAAGCCAATTTTGTTTGATCAAACGTTGTAAAGAAAAAGTAAGTAGTCTTTACAAATGTTTTCATATATGATGCATCAGAGACGAATATTCACTACTATCGTCTACTATTTTAAGTGCGCTATCTTGAACTTAATAATTTTGCCAAAAATGTTTTACCTGTAAGCGCTGAAAACAATACAAAAAAAACTTTAATTGTATATTCTTTGAAGTGAATTCTTTGCAAAAGCTGAAAATCCGTTGAGAATTGGCAGCTAAATTGTTTCAAAAATGCACGTATCTCTTGTAGTACGGAATTCTGCTTAGTGTCTATTAGGTCACTTATGTATTTTATATGGATGACCTGCAGATCTATGCTTCTTGTTTAAAGCAACATAAGGGTGCTTCTAATAATGTCAATGTATACATAGCAGGAATTGAAATGAAATTTGTATTGGACAGATGTGCCAAGATTAATCTTAGGCGAACACGAATTACTGGCGTTCCAAGGGACTCTAAGTTTGCCGATGCGTGTGCTTTCAGAAATCATAACACTAGAAAAACCTATACAAACGTTGGCGTACGTCTTAGCTGCATTTAGGACATACAATTAGTGAAGCAGGCTTTTCGGAGCCGATACAAGCTTCTTTTTTAACAAATTTCCTTTTTCAATCTGTCGGCGTTAAATAAGGTATCTGCGATTAACATGCTTCCTGACGCCGTTCTAGTCTACTTATTTGAGGTATACAGGAAATACGAGATGATTAGAAAAGAAGAGTTCCTTCACAAAGCCGCTGATTAGGCGGCCAAGAACCTTGGTCTGAATGTTAATATCTGGAGTTAGTTAAGCAAGTTACTCCATCCAGGAGCCTCACTTTTAAAAGCACAAATAAAGAGAGCAGAGGTTGAAGAATCCCGCTAACAGCTTCACGACAACAATTTTTACGGGGACGTTCATAGAAATTTAGAAGGTCAGCCTTTCTCGAAGGAGCAAAAATTTTGTCATTCAGATCATGACCCTACCTCGACGAACGCTTTGAAAGAGATGGAATCAATTCTCGAAAAAAAGAAGTACAAAATTTTCTGGAAGTATGACTTTCAGACGGCAGCCCCCACTGCAAAGTAAATGGCCCTGGAAATCATGTAGAAATTTCCCTAGTAATTTGCAGACCAAACACTGAAACCATTTTGTTTAGTTGTTTTCATAAATAATCTACATATTATTAATCTTTATGGCACGGTTTTTTTGTTACGAAAAAATTCTATTTTTTATACAACAATAAATATAAATAAATTTGACTGGACAGCATCGTTGTAGTAATGTCTTCTACTATTTAGCAAAGCATGGAGCAGGTGTGCGAGTTCTCTAGCTCGGGAATTCGCTTGGGCGACTCTAGCAAGAAAAAAAAAATATTATCCTTTATGACTCGATTCTGCAGGTAATGAAACGTCCACTATTATTAGCGATGTTCCATTTAAAGGCAAACACACTGTATACGGAAAGTGGCGGCTCCTATCCAAAAAGTGGGTGAATTCCTGAAAGTCTGGCTGGGTGGAGATCCCGGAGGTGTATAATATCATGAAATTCAGATTTTAAGTAAAATCCCAATAAAGGGCATCTCTACTGGGGTATAACTGGCTGGTAATGCTCTGTAGTACTTCCATGCTGCAATCCCAAGCTTACAGCAAAAGACCTGTGAACGATACCCAATTTGTCTTTTCACAAGATAAAATGACACTATTGTCATTTGTCTCAAAACAAAATAAAAATGTGCTACTGATCTTAACTATGTTTCACGATAAAGTGATAGACGCTAAAACTCGAAAACGGAAAATGATAATCTATTATAACAAGACGAAAGGAGGGGGGGGGGGTAATGGTCTTGAAAGAAAGTGCTTTGTTTAATCTTCGAAAAGGGAATCGCAGAGATGGCCTATGTCTCTTTTCTTTCGCATCTGCGATATTGCGGATGCCAATGCCCACGTATTATTTTTTTGTTTCCGAGGATCTCCTTTACTCATAAGGTTTAAATTTCTAGAACAGCTGGCAATCAAACTTATGACTCTGCAGTTTAAAAAAAAACGTCAAAAGAATATGAGGCACAACGTGAAAGACCAAATCAACCTTGTTCTTGGCAAAAACAATGCTGAGGCTATGAACGTTTTTGGGAATATTGTGCAACAAGAAGAAGAGGAGGCAAGCGAACGTCAGATTGAGCCACCACCAAGAAAAAAGAAAGACTTGCGGCTATTGTGATTGGGAGAAGAAGCGTTACACTCAAAGAGACTGCGATATATATGGTTCTCCAATTTGCGGTGAGCATTCTCAAACGAAGAGAGTATGTTCACGGTGCGCAATACAGAGACATGTCTAAACAGCAAACTTTACTAAATTGATCTGATCTTGACTAATATAAACCAGCTGTGAACTATTGAGACTAAAGAGTCTAAACTGAATTATTTTTGACTGATTTAAAACGGATTGTGATTTGAATTTTTTTTTGGAGGACTGCAGGTACCACTAACAGCATTTTTTCTACCGACTTTTTATTGGTTTACTCAAACTATTTCTAGTATAGGATTTTCAAGTAGGTACCTAAACCCATTTTATGAGGCTAGTTTAAACAACAATTGTGTTCTTTTAATTTATATTTTACTACTTTTATTTCCTTTATTATCAGTAAAGTAAAATTTTCGTTACTTCACATTTTTTCAATGGTTTTTGTTGATTAATGAATTCATATTTTACTGCTGTTCAGCGTACTGCATCAAGTGTACCTCGCGCTTTACGTTATATCACATTTAAGAATGGATAAAACGGAGAAATTGGACGCTGCGGTTAAAAAGACCGAGGTGTACCTTATTCGTTTCGTAAAGGGGTTCACGGGCTGCAGGTTAATGTACAAGTTTCTAATTTCAAAGTAAGTTTGCCAAAAATTGTACAATTGCACTTATTTGGCGTAAATATTGCATGCATGAAATCGGGGGGCGAATTGCTTGTGTGAAACTGTTTTTTTTTTTAAATTAACTTGTGCTGATATATTTTCAACACTTTTATTTTACTGAAACTGCATTTCATGATATTATACACCTCCGCGACCTGCACTTAGACAACCTTTTGGGAATTACTCACTTATTTGGATTAGAACCCCCTCTTTTTGTATAAGGTGTGTTAGCTCGTAAATGAAACAGCGCTAGTTATAGTGGACGTTTTGTTACCTGCAGACATCAGTCATGATGGATGATAGTTTTTTCTTTCTTTGCTAGGGACGGGCAACTGAAATTCCAAGATAGAAAACTTCCTTACCTGCTTTATGCTTCGCTAAGTAGTAGAACACATTACTACAACGATGCTGTCTAGTCGAATTTATTTCCTTTTAATTGTTACATGAAAAAAAGATATTTTTTCGTAACAAACAAACTGTGCCATGAAGCTTTATAATATGTAGATTATTTATGAAAACAAACAGACAAAATGGCTTGACTGTTTGGACTGCAAATTACCAGCGAAATTTATACTTAATTTCCAGGGCCCCCTGAAACCTGTCATCGTTCTCCAGGATTTCGAGAAACAAACTTTATTCAGGATCATATTTTTAGCTATGGCTGACTACAACATCACTGCTAAGCAGAAGGAAGAGAAAAAAAGGTATAATATTTAGTACTATATGACAACAAAAAGTACGGTAATACAGAGATTGAAACCCGTAATTTTCAAGGGGTCTGGGGACATAAATGTCCAGCAAGTGTCTTGCTCGTAGCCGGACCCATAATAATTTGAAAGGTCCAGATCCGAGTCCAAACCCTTGAGAATTAAAAACGACCGTGTTCTGACCCGTACTCTTAAGAAATTAAAGTATCCGGGTTCAGATCCGGACCTTTGAGAATTAAAAAGTTTTGAGTCCGGTCCTGGGCCCTTAGAAAATCAAAGGTTTTAGTCCGGACCGAACCATTAAGGAACCTTTTAACCTTAAGTCTCACTAAAAAAGGTTCCTTGAATTGCGTTTGTGAAATTTACATAAAAAAGCGACATGAATTCTGAGAAGATTTAATAAATCAACCTTAACCTAAAAAATTCCCTTATACATTTTGATTTTCCTAAAAGTCAGTATTGAAGAATGTTTTAAATAGCAGAATACGAATTTGAGGTAAAAATTGCAAAACTTCGAATTTTTTTAAATTTTTGAAATGTTAATTTAGCAGATTTTCATGAAAGTTAGTACACGGGGATTTCGGACACAGAACAAGAATTTTCAGTAATAATTCCAAAATTTCCAAATTTTGCTGAAATTTTTTTAATTCCAATAATTTTGTAGATTTATATGTAACTCAGTACGAGCGTGGTTTTCAGGAGATAGAATACGACTATGAGATCAAAATTCAAAAGTTCAAAAATTTTACTTAATTCTCGAAAATTTCATTAATTTCGTATGTTAACATGAAATTTAGTACAAGGGTGGTTTTAAGGGTACAGAACTTTGGTAGATTTTCATTAAACTTGCAAGGTAATGGATACAATTATTGACTACTTACGGGATATTTTCAGTTAAACAATTTGTAAAAAAACTACAATTTTTATAAAAATTTTATAGGTTTTGCCAAAAGCTATAATAACTTACTGAAACTTTTTCCTATATTTTGCCTTGTTTGAATCAAAAGTTGAATTTTCGATTTTTTTCGCAGTATTTTCGCAAAAAAAAAACAAAATATCGAGTCTTATCAAAATATACGTATAAAAGTATAAATTTTGTTGCAGGGAAAATGATAGGTCTTTAAAAAAGTTAAATTGATCTCTTAAAATTTTTTACTTATCTATCGTCGTTTAGCTTGAAATGATAATTTTTGACATATTGGTTTTCGAAGCATAAAAAAAACGAGTTGCGTCAAAAAATGTCTAAAACAAAAATTTCAGATATTTTGAGAAGCTCTCATTCTTTTTCTAGCCTTTTTGGTTATCTGTCGTCATTTGGCGTAAAAATAGGGTGTCCGATTTTTGGATTGCATTCTCGATCGATAAAACCATAACCGTTAATCAAGGAATGCTGGTTAACATAATCGTTCTTTTTCTCCATACCTATAAAAAGTGTGCCAAAGGTCAATTTAGTTTGCTAATTTTTCCTATAGTTATCTTAATTACGGACGGGCAGACGAACGGACGGATAGACATACAGAGAGGCAGACACTAACGCTAAAACTTGATTTTTGGTTTTAAAGGGTTTTAAAACGTGGATATCCGTTTGAAAAATGTGGCTAAAAATTTTAATACTTTCACAATCATAAACAATGAGAATGTAAGAATGAAGTCACTCTTTTTAATTTTTCAATTTAAACATTAAATTAGTATTCTGTGGGTAAGAAAATCCACTCGTACTGACCTTCATAGAGATCCAATAACTTAATCCAATTTGTGTCGGTGTACTCCGCGACCGTAAGTGCTGTGTAACTCTACTACGCATCTATATGTGCCAGTAAACTCTACTGCGCAGCTGTAAGTGACGTACAAGTTCACTGCGCAACCATATATGCCATTAAACTCTGGTGCCCAGCCGCAAATATCGCGTAACTTTACTGCACAGATTGATATGCAGTATCACTCTTCTGCTTATCTTTACATCCCGTCAACTAAACTGCTCATTCTTCTCTCTTAAATCTTCTTTGTAAATTTCTCAAAATATAATTCAGGGAACCTTTAATGTTTAACCCGATATCAAAGGGCTCTTTAAGAGTCCGGTCGGGACCCACACTTATAAGAATATGAAGGACCTGGGTCTAGACCTAGATTTTTTAGAATTGAAAGGACCCGGATTTTGTCCTGGACCCTTTAAGAATTTAAAAGGTAATGGTACGAAGTTGGACTCTCAAGAAATTAAATAGTCCAGTCCACACCCTTGAGAAAATAAAGAATCAATTCGAGATCAAATCCTGAAGGAACCTTCTAACCTTGGGTTTATCCTAAAAGGTCTATAGTGCCGCTTCCCTTCATTTTCGTTTGAGTGATACCCTCACTCCTACACCGCTTTTGAGGCTCACGCTTACATTCGGAATTTTAATTTCACTCTGTCAATAGTGCTGCAAGCAAATACAGTGAATTTTACGACAACAGATCCACAAAACCACAGGTAAAAGGCCGTTGCTGTGTGTAGCACTATTGCGAGAGAACAATGCGAATATTTCTAGCCGTTTCAGAGGGCGATACGCGAGATGGGGTGGGCACAGCCTTTCCAAAAAAATTCGAAAAAACTATAACTTTTGCGGCACTATTGACAGAGTTGACTGTAAAACATACGAAGTGATGAAGCACATCAGGTAATTTGGGACACATAGTAACCTAGCATGTAGGATTATGTTTTTGTTTTGATTGCTATATTTCATACAATATTGTACTATCTTTTCTTAACACATCCTCGATTCTTGAAAAAGTAGTAGCGACGGCGCGAAAATTTTACATAATGTGCTACACACCACAAAGGCAATTCTACATATTGCTCTAATACTCTTTAATGATACCGTAATAGCTACGTAATAATTGTGTAATATTTGTATACTGATGCGTAACAACTGCGCAATACGTAGTTATTATAGATTGTAATGCAGTTAGTAGTATTCTGACGTGTGAATGCCCCATTAGGTAAGTAGGAAGAAGTTCCACAGCATGTAAGTACCTTGTTTTGCAACAAAAAAAAGAATTTTCTGTATTTAAATTAGGTCTGTTATATTATTTGATAAATTTTTTTTGTAAAAAGATATAAAAACAGAGAAGTTAGCTGTAATCGACTTTTTAATCAGACAATCAGAAATTTAGGGTCAATAAATAATAAAATGTAAATACTGAGAAGGACAAACTTAACGCTTATCATCAATAAGATAACGACTGTGGAATATTATACCATGCAATGAAGCACCAGAATCTTTATCAGTTAGATTGCTAATGAAAATATCATCAATACGTCAATCAGTGTTTTTTCTTTTTGAAAAATATGACAATTTTTCATACTCTTATCTTATCTTTAGCAGTTATCCTCAATTCTATTGGTGAATATAATCATATAATATACCTATAGCTTTAGGTTCCTTTTTTGAGTTGTACACAAATGAAAAATTGTACGATATGATCTGCATTTTTCCCGAATCGTTATTCACTTCGAGATTTTGTCAAAAGGTTTTCCGAAATGAGTACAAATTCAGTCTGAATATACTCCAGGCTTATCTAGAATGTGTTTAAAAAAATATAATCCAAACAGTGTCCCAATTAAACCTATAATTGCATTAAAATATAAAATCTATATTAGCTTCAAGAGGAAAAAGTAGAGGGTTAAAGTTAAGGAAGGGTGGGAAACAAGGGGTAAAGATTGAAGAACTGTAAGAAATTTAAATATCACAATAACTAATAGTGAATGTGACTTTTTACATGCTATTACACTTGCGCAGATTCTCAAGAATGAGAGGTCATAGATGGTTCCTTAATAAACCTCGTTATTTAAATTTTATTTTCATTATTTTTATTTTGCTTTAATATTGTAAAACTAAAGAAGTTATTAAACCGCAAAATAGAAAAAATTTAAAATACGTTTTAATCCAAAGTTCTTTTGTGTAAAAAATAACTGAAATTTAGGAAAATATTTCTTAAAGTATTAGAATTTGCCTTGCAATATTGTTTAAAAGAGTTCATGATATACAAACATACGCTTAGAAAATTTAAGAAAAATGTAATCCTCTATTTTCTGTTGCAGAGTTAAGTGCGCAGTTTGACTGTTTGCCAAATGGCGAACCTATTCCTGGTCTGCCCTGTTTCAGAACTGCTTTTTCTCCTGACAGACATTATTCTGCTGAAAGTATTCTTTCTCCTATAACATCTCATTCTTCAGTCAGGCCTCTTCCTCCTGCAAAGCCTATTCTTTGTTTCAGGTCCAGGTCCCCAACTGACACATCTCATTCTCCGGTCCGGCCTTTGTCACTTGCACAGCCTTTTGTTTCCACGCCTAGGTCTCCACTTAACACATCTCATTCTCCGGTCAGGCCTCTTCCACCTGCAGAGCCTCTTTTTCCCACGCCTAGGTCTCCACTTATCACATCCAATTCTTCCGTCAGGCCTCTTTCACCTGCAGAGCCTCTTCTTTGCGCGCCTAATTCTCCACCTACCACATCTCATTCTCTAGTCAGCCCTCTACCTTCTGCTGAGCCTTCTTTCTGTGTCAGGTCTAGGTCTGTTCGTATCCGGCGTCGTAACTTACGCATATTTGGAATTGAAGTTGGGAAGATTGGACTTATTCGGCTTATTCCTTATACGAATCCGCAGCGGCGATACGAAATTAGAAGCTACACTTTTCCTTCCAATTTACCAATCTATTTGCTGGGAAAAGGGTATCATAAACATAAGCCCATGCCAACCGAAGAACGAACCGTTTTAACATTTACTGGTGACGTCGTTGCATTACTTGAAACCAATACAATTCTTCGTGGAATGTATAATAGCAATGGACAACGGATGGGCATAAACATGGAAAGTGGCCTGGTATTTTTATTAACCCCAGAATTAGTCAATGAAACTCCAACAGGCACCCGTAACCGAATTACAAAAAACTTTAAAGTGATATGTTTAAGCCACGCGTAATTTACAATTGTCAACACCATTATTTTATTTCGGAAAATGTAAACGTACAATATAATATTGTTTGTTATTCAGAGTCGGATCAAAATTTTACAAGTTTCTAATAATTTCATCAATATAGTCTTAAGGCTTCAATATTTTATGAATTCTTTAACAAGTCTACAACAAGAAGAAGAAAAAGAATATTTGTGTGAAAATCAATTCTGTATTATTATTTGGTCAAGTATTTCTGTAAAAAAAATGTGACAGAGGTAAATATAATTATTTGTATTAGACTTATTTGTTAGATAAAATAAACACTGTAAAGAGTGCGATTAATAGATCATAATAAATTCTGTAAAATGCCTATAATGAGCCTTTACCTTTAACTGTCGAAGTACTGAGCCAACGGTCATGACAAATTCCCAGATGTCAATTGTCTATATTAACATTTGCGTTTACATACACTTTTACATTCTTATGTAATTTTTCCAGGATTTACACAAGTTAAGAATTTTGACGATCTAAACATTATTACAAGAAGACATATTTGCCCCAGCGGTAAGATGCGCAGTTTAGCCAGTATCGTAAAAATGACTCAAAAACTTATCAGGCTATTTATATAGATTGTAAGAAAAAATATTTTAACAGCTTTCGTAGTCCACTTAATAGATTTCAGTTTTTTTTTTTCCTATATAATGTGTGATGCAAAAGAGCAGAAGGCTTATAGTATTGCCTAAAAAGACACTCTTCTTAAAGTTAACGTTGTTTGTTGTGATACGATAATTTCCTGATAAGATAGTAAATCTTGTTTTCCTAAAAGACTATTAACAGGGCGCGCTGATGGGTTGCTGTTACTTCAGAGACGCACCTGTCAATTATCCGATTCTCTCGGCAGCCTGCTGCACCTTCTATTGAGCCTTGTTGTTTGTATATATCTCTCTACATACGAGGGTGGATTGATAAGTTTCCGGCCTGACCAAGAAAAACAACGTTTTTAAGAATTTTTTTTTTATTTCTCA
>JAUELO010018461.1:0-11156 GCA_032357855.1 Amphibolips quercusostensackenii
TATACATTTTAGGATACAGAGTATGTACGTACTGAATTGGTAAAAACAAAAAGCATATATATTAACTCATACGGCTTTTTTTTAGCTACTTCTATTGTTTAATTCGGTTAAAGTGACTTATATTTGTTTACATTTTTTCGTTGTTTGTCTCCATCATTTTAAAAAGATTCTTTGATTCAATAGCGCATTTTGTCAACGTCTCAGTCGCTAATTATGTGTGGTGCGTGAATAATTTTTTTATTTTATGCATGCCTATGTGCGTGGTAAATTATTAGTACGTTTTTAGTATTCTGTATATATTTCCTACTGTCAAAAAAAGGAAAAGGGGCATGATCAATATATCCTATTTTTAGTGTTTTTTTGTTATAATGTGGGTTCAGAAATATTGTGAATAAATTAACGAGTTGCGTGGTATTTTAGCTAAATTTGTCAGGCGATCTTTATTTAGCTTTAGTATAAAGTGATCTATTCGTTTGATATTGGCCAAGTTATAAAGTTTTTGGTTAGAGTAATATCTCGTGTAATTCGACTGCGGTGATTTGCACATATTTAGACAAGCCCGTAGGCAATTACGCTCAAACCTTTGCAATTTTCCCATTGCTAATGGGACAGTATTATACCTAATTTGACATGCGTAGGTCTGAATTAGTCTAACTAGTAGCAAATAGCATACTATTTTTACTTTTGAGTTGAGCACTCTGGAGTGAAAAAGTGACTTTGCCCCGCAGTATGCCTTTTTGCCTTTAAAAAGTTGTTTTTCGACGTGCTCTACAAAACGCCATCAGTTAGTTATCTAGACAGCAGCCCAGGTATGATACAGAGTTCGCGTGTCCAACATGAACATTTTTATCTTATATGTAAAATTTCATTTATACTTCTATATATTTATTATGTCCCTCGTATAAAGTTGGACGAAAGAAGATGGTTTGGCATTATTCGAGTTACATTTAAGCCTCATGTCTTAAGATATTTTATTAGACTATCCCATTTCACTTAGAGAATTTTTTGTGCTATAAAGATGCACTTTGCTATTACATATATAATTACGTCATCGGAAAATGCTACACCACCTATGTAGACCATTTGGTTATTCAGATCGCGTGGTCCCTTTTCTATATGAAAGGGTCCCTCTAAAATTTCTGAAACTTTGATGAGTCCCTCGTTTAAATGTAATACAGTTAACAGGTGGCTGAAAAATATATTAAACAGAATTGAGAAATGAACTGCCCCTTGTTGCAGTCCTTCCAACATGTTAAATGCTTTCGAGCACGTTTCTTTATCAAACGGGTCGCATACAAAAGAAACTTTCATTATGAAGCATTACTTACAGAAAGCGTACCAAGTGTTTTGGGGAACCTTTTTTTCATTTATTTGAAAAAGAAGCCGTCTAGCCATACTGTATCGTTATGTTTCTCGAGATCGATAAGACAAGCTCCAAAAACTTTTTTTTTTGTTTAGGATCCACCACAAATTAGCCGTTAATTTACTAATAGCGTGGATTGTCAAGTGGCGTTAACGGTATCCAAACTGATGATCTGGCAGTATACTTTTATCTTCAAAAAATTGTTGTTAACATTTATTAACTATCGCCTTAAGAGATTTACTTATATTGGGTAAAATACTTATTGCTCTATAGCTCCCTAATACCTTTAAATATTTGTTATTTTTTTCAAGAGAATAACTTTTGCTACCTTGCACGTGTTTGGAAAGTAGCATTTTTTTATCAAGCTGTTAAATAGGACTGTATATTCAAAAATGATAACTGCTAGTAAGTTTCCTAATACAGTGCTGAGGATTTTGTCCATTTCTGACGATTTTTTGTTATTTAGCTTTTTTAGGATCTTCGTCAGTTTTAATCGAGTACAAAAAAGTTATAATTCATATCGAATGTTGGTTTATAAGCCAGATTTTCATTACTAAATTCGTTTAATGTATTTATTTCTTATTTTCCAAGTCCCTATCTAGTTCCTATTGGAACGGTCTAACCACGCTCTTGATAATATTGTCCCATGCTGGTTTAGAGAGATTCGAATTCATGATATTTACGCTTGAAAAGTGTGCGCCTAGCAAATTTAGTCTTCTTGTCGTCTCATTATTAAAAAAGTTTTCCTGTTCGTCCACGTGACAGTTTTTTTTGTGTAATATTTGCTTTGCTGAGTAGGTCGGGTTTTTTCTTTGGAATATTTAGAGTTTCTGCCGGATCAGTAGGTTTAAACCTGAATATTCTATGTATGTCTGGAAACATTCTTGCATGTTCATGTATCAAAATTTTTTTATTTATCTTGACAATAGTTGCTTATCGATCTTTAAAATTCGTCATTTAACTCTGATTTGATCGTGTGAAGCATATACTTGAACATCCTAATTTCTTGTCTAACTTCTTTCACTTTTTTCAGTTTAAAAATATTGCTTAGAATCTGACTTCTTTTTTTTAAGTTTGTTAATTATTAGTGTAATATATTTCTTCATAATGTCCTAATCTTTTATTTTATGTACCGTCGTCCAAATTGCTTTTCGAATTATTTTATTTAGGTTTTCTAGTCGTTCGTCTATGACTCCGTTTGATAGATTTTTATTTAATTCAATATTTGGATTATAATTCTCAAAAAGGTAGTTCATTCCTCCCAATCAGCTTAACCAAAATTATATTTATTGTCACGCCTTGGTTCTTCTAGCATTATATCTTTTCGCTCATTTATTGTAATTTTTTATTCGATCGCTTGGTGATCACCATCGTAGAGCAATACCCGTAGTCCGTTATTTACTAAATTATTAATTGAGAGTCTATGGTCAAGCAGACAAATATCTAGGTAAAAAAATGCTGTAGGGAAAGCAGGTTTGCTGGGACCAATCAGTTTCATTTTATATTTTATTTTATTTTTCTTAATTCAATTTCTAAGGTATATCCCCTTTGCATTCTTGTCGTAATTCAACTAATCCTCGGGTTTAGCGTTAAGGTTGCCTGCTAATACGTGCCAATTTTTCTTATCGTAAATATTTAAATCTGAACAAATTGTTTCCATTTCATTGACAAAATTAAACTACTTACGCTTAGTCGCATACGCGCTGATGATAAATAAATTCTGACCTTTCTGGTGTTTGATTTTAATTATTGTAGATTCTATGCTCTCTACTTTATAGCTTAATTTTCGGTCCACTTTTGTGCATTTAATGCTATTTTTAATCAGTTTAGCTGAACCGCCTCTGTGTTTGTTTTGTCAATCACTACGTAGCACTTTGTAATTATCTTACTCAAATCTATGTCTTGTGTTGAATTTAGTTTCATTCAGAAGACCAATATCGGGGTCTTATTTTCTTAACGATCTGGTAAGGTTTAATCTTCTCAAGTTTGCAAACCAGAAAGTTTACATTTATTGCTGATATGTGTAAGATAAATCGCCCCTCGACAATCCGTGCATTATCGTTATTATTATACGTCCTATGCCGCATTTTCGATGCTTAAGACAGAGTCAATTTTGTTTATCTAACTCAAGTTCGCCTGGATCGTTTCGCGTATTACTTTGAGTAGGTCCGTGATTAGAGAAAGCATCTCTTTTTCAAATACTTTCAACTAGTCTGACAAGAATCCCTGAAAAGACGAATCTTGATTCATTTGCGTTTTTCTGCCAGAGGCCTAGGCTCGTTTTTCTCCTGCCGCCCTCCCTCTCGTTATTTTCGCAAACAAAGTTCCCGAATTGACGTAGTTTGTGGTTGTATTAAGCTATTCTGGTCTTATTGTGTTGATTGTTTCTAATCTATTTTTAATTTTAGCTTTTATTTCTTTTAGTTTAGGGCATCCACGCCATGATGAAGGATAGCTTTTATTGTTACAATTCTCACAAAAATTTCGTTTTAATCATTATTTTCTTTAATAAATTGACATTCGCCCGGACCGTGCTCGTTGGAGTACTTTACACACCATTTAGTTTGGTTGCAATATCTTGCAATATGTCCTAGCCTCTGGTAACGCCTGTACTAAATTGCGTCGTTTTTCCTAAGTCTTTTCCATTTAACCAGTTGATGCGCTGACCTGTTAATTGCAAATAAGCTTGTTAATTTACTACTTGTCGCTAACCGTACTAGGAACGCTGTCCCTTCCAATCTCGCATTGAAAAATTTTTGTGTATCTATTTTGGTGATTTGCAGTATATTGACATTGCTTAAATAACAATCCTTGAGCTTATTTTCCACATCCTGAGCTTCAAAATCACTATCGATTCCCTTTAAAACTAGCGTTATTGTTTTTCCTCTTTTGTGGTTTGCGTAAAAGAACTAACTTTCTGTTCCTGCAATATGTCCCATACTTTTTTGAATGTTTCTAAGTCTAAGGAAACTGCGCGTGTTTTTTCAGTTGTTAGATTTATTAATGTAACGTTGTGTAAATTAATTTCATTTTTGAATACAGTAATCAAATCTTTAATCAAGTACCGGCTTACATTAATAGGTAGAATTTTTTAACTTAACCTAGCTATAGTGTACCTGTAACTATTTGTATGTTGTTTCCTTCTATCCATTGTTTCTGTGTTGAAATTTGGATACGCGTTGGTTTGAGACGCGTAGCTTTCGGATTGTTATCTGTTAATTAGCTTGTTTATTGCTTTATTCTGTTACCTGTATCCTTGTGTAACCTCTAGATCATCATTATTTTTCGACGCTTTGCCGTCGTTTAGATTGATGTTTCTTAGGTGATTAAAATCTTTGGGGATATAGAATGGTATATTATACGTCGTTTCTTCTTGCTTCCTTTCATCTTCTTGGACTAAGTAATTTTCAGTTTCTTCTGTCTCCAGCGCTTCGGTCGGTGAGAATGTTCTCTCCTTTACCGCTGGCCTGGTGATATTAACAGTATTATTTTAACCGTTCGACGGTAAAATGCCCGTCGGCTTTATCTTTTCCAAAGCCTTAGTGCCATCTGCTACAATGTTAGGCCGCTATTCTATTCTCGTTTCGTAAGCTTGAAATAATGAAGATGGCGTTATATTTAGCGGAAAACTTGTATGAAATTTCCATTTGTTTTCAATTTCGGATTCAGTTTCTTTAGAGTTTGCTTTTCTTTCTCTTATTTTTATGGCAGGTTCGTATGGTTTCTGTTGCTGATGGTTACCGCGTAATATCTTTTTGACGATTTTAATTTCCTCGTATTTGAGACCGTTCCATTGCATTGGTATCCTTATTGTATTAAATTTCGATGTCGAGTCTTTACTGAAGCGATTTTCATCTGGGGTATTTTCTGTAGAACTATCAGTTATCAGGCTAGCTTTCTGCTTCTTTTTGCAAGCTCTGCCTGCTACCTTGGTTTTCTTTACTGGAAGCATTGTTTTAGGCCTAGACACCCTACTGATCCGCTATTCTTGTCACTATTTGTCGACACTTCTTTGTTCTTGTCGCTTTCACAGCTTTTACACTTCATCACTGTCTTATTTCGTGAAAGAAAGTTTCTAACGGTGTGCCGGTTGCACTTCCCAAAGGTGAACACCCATTCAGAGATCATCGACTGAAAAATAGCTACGAAATGCCACGCCAAGAGAGACGCTTCACTACATTTTAGTCTCCAGATCCACAAATCGCTTGAAATTTTTTGAAGAAACACTCTTTCCACTCTTATAGGCCATAAGTGAAACATAAATATCTATTCAGTCACTTTTTAGGCCCTTATTCGGATACTTTAGGGCAGTGTTAAAAGCAAACTGGTCTCGCGTCCACGTAGGCAAGCAATATAATAATTGTATTTAAAAGCATTTACAAAATTTCTAAATCTCGCGTGCACATTTTACATATGATTTACAAATGGACACATTTGTTCTACATTTATTGTCACAAAAAGTAGCTCATTTTCGTATTTTCAGATCAATGATTATTTCTGCAAGGAAAACTTGCTGAAATAAATAAAAAAATAACTATCTGCTCAGATTTCCTGCAGAACTATTAATAAACATAATAGTAGATAATAGTTACTCGAGTGGTCGACAGATGGCTCTCTAAGGAAATTTTCCAACATATCATTGATGCATACATTTGATTTTCTATTCCTTTTTTCCTGAATTATGGCTTCTCAAGATTTCACTTTCACGCATTTTTCCGCAATAAATTACCAAATTCTTGTTATAATGAGGAAGAATGAAGTCTTAAGATTTTGGATCTCTCTCCGATTTTGTCAGAAGTTCCGGTGTCGTGTAGAAAATATATATTTGTCAAGCGCAGTTTTTCATATTGACCATCTCTTTCTAAATTTTCATCTGCTTTATCGAAATTCATGAGATACTGCCAGGCGAAACTTTTTCCGATTAACAACTTACAAAATTGTATTGACTGCGAGACCACTAAGTTCACGTGAGTATGATTTAATTTTATCTTTATGAAAATCAAAATTAAATATACATATTTTAAAGTAATAAAAACATTGGGGGTTTGGACTTTAAAAAATTTCAGAGACAGTCGGCCACTTTCATAGTCGTTTATCCAATACGTATTCTTAAAAATGAAGAATTTCAGCGATAGTTACAGAAAATATAAATTTGAAACATTTGTTTAAGAATAAAATTAATTAATAACAGAACCTACTTAAAAAACTTGAATTTAACATTTAATGAAATAACAACAACTTATTAAAATAATTGGTAAATTTTTAAGAGAAAGATAATTTTTCCGATAAATGACTTGTCGTCTGATTGAATGCAAAAAAAAAATCTTTCGGTGAGTCTCTAGGTAGAAAAAATAATTGAATACTACAGATAAATATAGATATAGATTATAAAGGAAATGTAAATGCATGCTGTGTTATCATGAACAATGCTTTTAATTGAAGAAATACAAATATGTGTGCATTTTTCAAATTATATCATTATAAGCAATTTCAAGTTCAAAACGTGAAAAATGATTTGATTGTTATTTATATATAACAATTTAAAAATTCCGAATCGTAAATTCCGAAGCTTAAATTTAGTACTATGAAATTTTAACGATTCAAGTCTTTCTACTTCAAGTAATTTAGTTTTATATTGTTTAGCTTGGAACATTTGATTTAAAATTACTTGTTTGAAATCACCAGTCAAACTTCTCCAAGTATTAAAAACTGATGTTTTTTCTTTGAATTTCCATTTGAATAAGTTGAAGTTTTTAGACTAAAACAATTTTTTAATAGGACTTAAAATATAAATAAAGCGTTTCATATACAAAATTTTGAATTTTCATTATTGCTTAATGTAAACACTTAAACATAAAGTTTATAAAAAAGCGTGATCTATCTTGTGAAACCACCCAGAGTGAAAACTTCATATGATGAGTATCACATTGTAAAGTATTGCATCATATTGTATTATTTTGTATCAAAGTTTATAATGGCATATGATAGTGTGTCATATTGTACAATACTCCATTATATTGCATCATGTAGCATCGTGTTGCTTCATATTATATGATACTGTATCATAATGCATTATATTATATGATATTGTATCACATTGTATCAGGATGTACGATAGTGAATCGTATTGTTTCATATTATATGATACTGTATAATACTGTATCATATTATATAATATTGCATTAAATTTTGTCATATCGTATCATATTGTATAGTATAGTGTGACAGTGTTATATACTATAGCATATTGTGCCATATTGCATCATGTTGTTTTCAACATTTTTAATTTCAAATTTGATGTTAGAATTATAAATTTCAATAAAGCGGCTTAATATTGTATAGTATTTTGCAGAACAGATACATTTTAATTCAAAGAATGAAACTTTTTACAGAATAGGTGAATATACAAAAAAAGAAGACGAATTTTCAACACAACAGTTGAATCTTTACACAAAAAACGTTCATTAGCTTAAAAAAAAATTTTATAGCAATATAAATTGTTCCTTGAAGGTAATGTTTTACATCTAGCTACTGAAATGAAATAAAATGATCCCATAAAAAAAAAGTTTCTATGTTAAGTAATGCATTAGAAGTGAATTTGTTTACGAACATTATTCATGACGTTGAAAATTATTTTCGTTTAGTTTTACGTTGTGATTTATTATCACTAAATAATTAATAAGTATGAATTCAATCAGCTTTTGTGTGCAATTTTGATATTACAGAAAAAAGAGAAGCTAATTTTTGTTGCAACCAGTTTTCAAGTAAATAGAATTGAATTTTTTTATATCAAAATAAAACAAAATTTAATAAAGTTGACACGGTAATCGTTTCCCAGGTAGGATATGAACCTTAACATGTGAAAGTCATTTTTGTTGAAGGTTAAGATTACTTTAAAATCGCTGCAAATAATACATTTTCTATTTTTCGTGATCGATATGTGAACGAGTAACACATCACATGTTTTGTACCGCCTTGCGTTGAGAACGAGACGTGTTTTGCGATTATTGACCCGCTAAAATCTGTAACTTGGAGATTTTGCGCACTAGTGTGGAAAAATGCATAAAATTATGAATAAGATTGAAGGACGACTTCCATAATAGACCTTTTAGAATCACTATTGACCAAAAAAGTTTTGCTAAAATTGTATATTATATACATTTCAGTTAATAAAATATATGCTTTTAAGCGAGACTTTTTCATTTATATTATGATTATCTAAAAATTATTTCAATTAATGAATAAATTGACGAAATCAATGAAGGACGCTGTGTTTTTATAACAACACAATATTGATAGTTATCAAAGTATATTTTCATTTTCAAATAGCTTATCCGCTCATCTTGATGTAGTGGTTAGAGTTAATTGTCCCAACGTTCTCCAATTTTTTATCTCCTTAGCTTTTCATTGATGACTTTAATCCTGAAGAGGTGATACGTACTATAAACTTTAAAATCGAAACAAATCATTCTAAATTAGGTTACGCAAAAATTAGCATATTGAGCCGTGGAGCATCCTGCGATTCTTAAAGTGCTAGTAATTTATTTATTTTATGTTCAAAATTGAATGTTTTGCGCTGCAAAATCTGTAATGTCAAAATACATGCACTTAAATAAATGGAATTGCAACTTCTCTAGCTCATTTTCCTTAGTGTTAGTATTTGAGATAAAAACTTCATGCATTTGCACTTGTTCTTGCAGCACCAAACGCGCAGTTCGACACGCCACTGAATACGCATGGGACACGTAAGTAACTTTTGTTTTACGGTAACTCGTTTCAGTTACGTTACACAAAAAAAATCAACTTGTTGCATGTATCCTTCTTAAAGAAAAAACATGATGTTCTCTAAATTCACTATACATTTTTCCAGCAGCCCCTTTGCTTTTTAAAAATTGCAATAAAGTAGTCATGCCTGAAATAAAATGTACCTGCTCCCTATCATGATATGTAAACAAAAAATTTGGTTGAAAATACTAATCCCAGTGATATCACAGTGTACAACTGTAGCCCTTTCAACAAACTCTGTAAATGACAAATTAAGAATAAGTTTTCGAAGGTACAAGCCTCTTTGTAATCGTCAGACAAGGCTATGCATTCAACGTCCATTGTTGAAAGCGTCACAGACTTTTGCCGATTTTTCAGGCCTAACGAAATTTCCAATCATTCTGCAGTTTTTTCGGTTATTCGATTAGTACAAATTTTAAAAGAATTTTCCATTACAGATAAAAGTTAAAATTTAGTTATGGATTTTCGTATTTAGTTGTTTTCAATGTTTTTTATTTTTAAAATCTGTCGAGATTACAAAATTCAATATGTTCGTTTAATATTCATCAAGATTTAACAGAAAGACTAAATTTTAAACAAACAATTGGCACCTTTAACAAAGAAGATGAATCTGCAGACAACAAAGATGAATTAATAAAACAAGAGTTGACTTTTCACTGAACAAAACGTACTTTGAGGTTGGAAAAATAAAAGTTTTCACATTCTCATCAGAGTATGTATTAGATTTGTGTAAAATTTCATCTCCCCGTTTTTGCCGAATATCTGCGTTTTGAGACCCTCTGAACCCGAAAAACAGGTTTTTACGAATGTGTCTATATATATATTCTTATGTATGTATGTCTCAGGACACGATAACTTTCGGGAGAATCGACGTATTGGGTTGGGCTTTGGTATACACTCTCATCGTCCTAAAATAAAGAATGAGTTTGTAAATTAGCTATTTTGAATGAAATTTTAAAAAGTGAACACATTTTAAAAATGTTTGAGACTACTTTTTTTCAGAATTAAAAAATCGTATGTACTGTTATGAGTAGTATTCAAAAGAAAAACAATTTATTCTAACGATTTTTCCTAGCAAAGAATAAATTTTGGAATTACAGTATTTTCAAAATAAAAAAAAAAACGTAGCATTTTAGTCCAAACAACGCACGATATGAAAAAATGTTGCGATGGTGGTTTTCTGTCTACCTTGATAATGGCGAGTCCTGAATTAAAAGATATACGTATATCGATCATACGTATATCGGTAGATTACATGGGCGCCAGCCAGGCCCAAAAGTCACTCATGAAAAGAATTTTTGATTCTGACCCGGTAATTTTTACTTCAGTACAAGAAAAAGCATATTCAAAAAAATTGAAGGGAAGCGGTTTAATCTAGCTGAAACCTAAGAGAAAAAAAAAAAGCTAAGGAAGCAATGAATCACAGGGGTGGTTCTTTAGAATCACAACGGACATCTTTTATGAGGAAAGTCGATAAACATCAGTATTTTTATTTTTATTAAAAAGAAAAAGAACGAGAAATAACAGAAAAGTGTCAACATCAATGACCATCCCGGTAGTGTACAAGAACCTTAACTAGACTTATCGCGACCACGTGGTCGTGTGCTAGAATCCCGTACACCATGCTAATTATCTAAACCGGAGCAAACTGTAAGACTTAAACGCGAGTCCCCAATGATTCTAAAATATAATTATTTCCACGCATTGACTCTACTTTTACATACGCGGAATTCTAAAAGAGCATTAAAAAAATTAGGACGAAGCGAGGCAGTGGGACAGACTAGGGCTGAAGCTCGAAACAGGCAAGCGGGACCCGCCATTGCGTCGCTCGCCAAAGAGGAAAGAAGTTTACCTTCGACATCTCGCTTTGCGATGATTCAGTTTTTCCAATCTTATTCTAATCCAAGTCAAATTCTAAATCTAATTGCCAATCCAAACAAAGTCCAGTTTTCGGAGAAAAAAATATTATGGTACGTGTCGCCGACCCAAGGCTAAGAACAAGAGTGAA
>JAUELO010018469.1:0-11156 GCA_032357855.1 Amphibolips quercusostensackenii
TGAATTATAAAAGAAATGGAAATTCGATTGATGCTTTTTAACAAATTTGTTATTAAAAAATAATACAATCATAAACGTAGAATCGGATTTTACGATTTACTGGGAACATAAAAGATAATTTATTCAACATTAAAGATCATTTATTTTCTAAAGCTCATCTTTATAAATGACCGAATCAATTTAAAATCAAGCGGAATAAAACGATAAAAAGATTTCCATGAAGTGATAAGTATTTGAATATGAAGATAACTATTCAGAAAACAAACCATTTTTGTTGCCGGTAGAATTTTTTTTCAATCTTATATTTCTCGCGAACAATATAAGATACTGTGAAAGAGTACACAATATCTTTGCATGGAACTCTTTTAAAAGACCCGACCTTAATTTTAGGGTCCGTGCATAAATTATCTATCTTGTGTAATTTTTGCCGATTAATTTTTTTTGTAAATTTATTTAAGGTTATCCAAAAATAACATTAAGCGATTTGTGGAAAGGGGACTTGATAACATTTTACTGTTTCTTATGAATGACAATAAATTGTTCAACTTTCAATCAAATAGCTGAATTTTTATCAGAAAAAGATGAATTCTTAACTAGAAATCTCATAGTTAATATTTTGAACAAAACTTTTCACTTTAAATCAAAAACAGTTGGATTGAGTCAAAAAAGATGAATTTTCACCATAATAGTTGAAACCTCAACCTAGAAAAATTCATTTTTAACCAAACAGTTGCACTTTTTAACCAAAAAGGTGAACTTTTTACCAATAAAAGTGAATTTTTAAATAAACAAAACAAACAAATTGGTCCAGAAAATTTAATTTTTTAAGATAAAAAGACGAGCTTTCTACAAAACAGTTGAATTTTTTAACTAAATAGTTGAATGTTCAATTTAGAAAATA
Source organism: Amphibolips quercusostensackenii (assembly GCA_032357855.1). Classification (NCBI taxonomy): domain Eukaryota; kingdom Metazoa; phylum Arthropoda; class Insecta; order Hymenoptera; family Cynipidae; genus Amphibolips; species Amphibolips quercusostensackenii. The sequence goes on from JAUELO010018469.1 coordinate 902, forward strand.
AATTTTAAATCAAGAAAGTTAATTTTCAATTGAAAGACCTTCGTTACCGCTCCCATCTCAACTTTCTTCCTTCTCTACTTCCTCCTTTTCTTAATTCCTCAAACAACACTTCCCTCCTAACACTTCATTCTGCCAGCTATAACCTTCCCTCCCCTACTCACCTGCGCTACACTACTAGCCCTTCCTTCAATTTCCTACACCACCCTTCTATTATTTCAATTTTCACTACTTTTTCCTTTACTTCCTTAGCTTTTACACTCAAACTCTACTTCCCTACCCCTCACTTCACTCTTTACTACCGCTTGCTTCCCCAACTTGTTTCTCCTCCACTTCCTCTTCTCCGTACTTCCTTAAGTAATACTTTCCTCCTAACACTTTAATTCGCCAGCGATCACTACCTCTCCCCTACTCACGTGCACTATACTACTAGCCGTTTCTTCAAACCTTTACACTACCCTCCTAATCTACCAATCAGCGTCTCTACTTTCCCAAATTTCCTACTAAATCGCTACCTCCCCTCTCCTTGCTACACCCTTCGTGACCGCTCCCTTCCCTAACTTCTTCCTCCTCTACATCCCCTTCTTCTCACTTCCTGAAGTAACATTCCTCTTCTGATACTTTAGTCTGCCAGATATCACTTCCCTTCCTTTACTTACCTGCGCTACACTATTAACTCTTCCTTCTATTCCCTACTCTACCCTTCCATTCTTTTAATCATTGCTGCTTCTTTCCCTGATTCTTTTGCTTTTCCACTGAACCTTTATTTCCCTACCCCTTACTTCACCCTTTGCTATTGCTCCCTTTTCTAACTTCTTCCTTCTCTACTTCGACTTCTTCTCACTTCCTTAAGTAACACTCTTCTCCTAACACTTCACTCCGCCAGCCATTACTTCCTCTTCTCTACCCACGTGCACTATACTATTAGCCCTTCCTTCAGACCTTCACACTACCCTCCTAATCTCCTAATTATTGTCTCCACGTTCCTAATTTTCCCACTAAACCCCAACCTCCCCTCTCCTTGCTTTACCCTTCGTTACCGCTTCCTTCCCTAACTTCCTCCTTCTCTACTTCCCCCTCTCCTCACTTCCTTAAGTAACTCTCCCTTCCTAACACTTTATTCCGCCAGCCATCACTTTCCATTTCCTAGTTACCTGCGCTACGCTACTAACCCTTTATTTAATTCCCTACACTACCCTACCATTCTTATATTCATTGCTGCTTCCTCCCCTTACTTTCTTTGCTTTCCTTCTCCTCACTTCATCCTTCGCTACTGCTCTCTGGCCTAACTTCTTTCTCCTCCACTTCCGCCTCTTTTTACTTTTTTAAGAAACACTTTTGTCCTAACACTTTACTTTGACAAACATTACTTTTCTTCCCCTACTTACGTGCGCTACACTACTAGCTATTCCTTACATTCCCTACACTGACCTCACATTCTACTAATTATCGTTCCTTATTACCCTGCTTTCTTTTCTTGTTTACTTAACCCCAGCTTCCCCGTCCCTTACTTCACTCTTTGCTATTGCTCCCTCTCCTCACTTCTTCCTCCTCTACTTCGCCCTCTTCTTACTTCTTCAAGATACACTTCTCTCCTAACACTTGACTTTGACAGTCATTGTTTTCCCTCTCCTACTTACCGGCAGCATACTACTAGGCCTTTTTTCAGTTCCCGACACTATACTCCTAATCTCACATTCATTGCTTGTACTTCTACAATTTTCCCACTCAACCCCTACCTTTCCTTTCCTCTTTTCACTCTTCGCTACCGCTCCCTTCTCTAACTTCTTCCTTCTACACTTCCTCCTCTCCTCATTTCCTTAAGTTACACTTCCCTTCTAATACTTTACTTTGCCAGTCATCACATTCCCTTCCCTACTCACCTGCGCTACACTACTAGCCCTTTCTTTAATTCTTTTCACTACCCTTCTATTCTTTCAATCATCGCTCCTTCTTCTCCTACTTTCTTTGCTTTCTTATTCAAATTTTACTTACCTATTCCTCCCTTCACCCTTGGCTTTCCCCTTTACTTTCCTTCCCCTACTTACTTGCACTATAATACTAGGCCTTTATTTAATTCTTGCACCACCCTCCTAATCTTTTGATCATTAACCCTACTTTTCCAATATTCCCACTCAAACCTTAACTCCTCTTACTTTACTTTACCCTTTGCTATCGCTCTCTTTCTGAACTTCTTCCTCCTCTAGTTCCCTTTCTCCTCACATTCTCAAGTAACACTCCCCTCCTAACACTTTACTTCGCCAGCTATCAATTCCCTTTCCCTACTTATCTGCGCTACACCACTAGGTCTTTCTTTAACTCTCCACACTACCCTCCCAATCTTCCAATTATTAACCCTACTTCCTCAACTTTCCTACTCAACCCCTGCGTCCCCTCTTTTCGCTTTAACCTTCGCCAGCGCTCCCTTCCCTAACTTGTTCCTCCTCTACATCCCTTTCTCCTCCCTTCCACAAGTAACACTCCCCTCCTAACACTTCACTCTGCCAGCCATCACTTTTCCTCCCTCACTTACGTGGACTATACTACTAGGCCTTTCTTCAATTCCCGACACTACCCTCCTAATACCCCAATTATTACGCCTTCTTCCGCTACTTCCCTTTTTTTCTTGCTCAACCCCTACTTCCCCGTCGCTCACTTTACCCTTCGCTACCGCTCCTTCCGCTAACTTGTTCCTCCTCTACAAAACCCTCTCTTTACTTCCACACGTAACCCTCTTCTCCTAACACTTAACTTTGCCAGCCACCACTGTCCATCCGTTACTTATCTGCACTATACTACTTGGCCTTTCTTTAGTTTCCCACACTACTCTCACAATCTTTTAATCATTGACCATACACCTCTTATTTTTCCACTTAACCCCTGCGTCTCCTCTCTTCGCTCTGCCCTTTGATATTGCTCTCTTCTACAACTACTTTCTTCTCTACTTGCTCTTCTCCTTATTTTCTTAAGTAACATTCCCCTCCTTACACTTCACTCTACCAGCCAACACTTCCCCTTCCCTACTTACGTGCACTTTACTACTAGACCTTTTTTCAATTCCTCACACTACCCTCCCAATATTCTTATTATTACGCCTTCTTCCCCTACTTCCCTTGCTTTCCCACTCAACATCTACTTCTCCGTCCCTCACTTCACCCTTCGCTACCGCTTCCTTCCTAACTTGTTTCTTCTTTACTTCACCTTCTCCTCACTTTCTCGAGTAACACTTTTCTCCTAACTCTTCACTTCGCCACCCATTACTTTCTCTCCCACTTAACCCTCACTTGCCCGACCCTCACTTACCCTTTGCTACTGCTTTCTTTCCTAACTTGTTTCTTCTTTACTTCTTCTTCTCCTCACTTCCTTAAGTAACACTCCCCTTCTAACTGTTCACTTCACCAGCCATCTCTTTCCCTTCCTTACTTACGTGCGCTTTACTACTAGGTCTTCCTTCAATTCCCTACACTTCCATCCCAATCTCCCAATCAGTGCACCTACTTCCCCTCATTTTCCCTACTTCACATTATTTTTCTTCACCTAACACCTCCCTCTCCTTATTAACCGTCACTTCTCTTTCCCTCAATTTTTCTCATTTTCCCTACTTCCCAATCCCTTAACTCTTATACTCCTTCTTCCATCATTTTCTCTCACTTCCTTCGTCTTTTCTACAATAACTAAATTTTCAATTAACAAAAGTAATTTTTAACCAAGAAAAAAACGAATTTTCAAAAATTTATTTAAATTTCCAACTAGTTAATAGAATTTTCAGTAAAAGAAGATTAATTTCCAACAAAATATATAATATTTTATGTTTCAACCAAAATATATTTCAATTTTATATCAAAAGCAGTTGATATTAAAATGAAAAGTGATTTTATTTCCAAACAAAAATTTTTTTATCTAACAGAAAGATGAATTTTCAACTATGAATATTTATTTTGTACTATTAAAAACTATTTTTTAACAGAATATATAAAATTTTAAACAAATGATCAAATATTCAACTAAAGGCGATCAAAATGCTCTACTAAAAATGGGATATTTTGATAAATGTTTTTTTTGCTCAGTGCACATTTTCTCTCAGTTACATAATCATGCATCAGTTACATTTGAAAAAATTTTTTTAAATTATTTTTCTGTTACTTCAAAAATAAAGTTTTTTGTACTTTATAACTTCATTTTTGTAGCGACAGAAAAATATATTTTTTTTAATTTCTTCAAATGTAACTGATATCTTGAATCCGTTTCACCTGTATATATACTAGCCATGATCTCAATTATGACAAAAATGACTTCCTACATTGAGATTTATTGCTACGAAATAGGCAAGCTTTATTTACTTTCCTTGAAAATCTTAAAGTGGTTCATGATTCCTATATTGCGTAAACATTTTATGATTTAGACGGAAAAAATAATGTCGAAAAAAAACAAATTTTCCATGCATAGAAATGCCAAATGAGAAAAATTATTTATCAAAATTGTTTATAACAACGTCACATTTAGGACGGCAATCTATCGCATACAATTTTTATTCTCAAGACGAAAATAAATTATTTCGCAAAAAATAAAAATGTTTTGATGGATAGAAGTAACAAATAAGAGAAATTGTTTATTGAATAATTTTAACAATGATAAATGTTTTTGAATTGCAGCCTTTTATGCAAAAATTGTATTCAATCTATAAAAAATAATAACGCAAAAACCAAATTTTCTGTGCACAAACAAATAACAAACAAATCAAGTTATTAATGAAGATTGTTTATAACAATGAATTTTTAACAAGGGTAAAATTATCAACCAAGAAAGATTTTGGGTCAATAAAAAAAAAAAATTTGTCAAAAATGTTAAATTTTAAAACAAAAAGATGAACTTTCAACCAAAAAGATTATTTTTTCACTAAAAAATACGAATTTAAAAAAAAAATTATGTAAATTTTTACCCAGTTGGTTGAATTTTAAACAAAAAAGAATAATTTCCTATTAAATTATTTTTTTTAATTTGTTTACAAAACAGTTAAATTTTTTACCAATTAATTGACAGTTGACATTTAAACCAAAAAATATTAATTTTTAACAAAAAATGTATTAGCTGCTATTTAAACAAAAAATATTTTCATTTCAAATAAAAGCAACATTTGAATATAATCCATCTTTAAATAAAAAAAATGAATTTTTAAAGAAGTAATTCATTTTTTCACTTAATATTGTAATTTTCTACAGGTCTGTTGATTTCTCCACAAAACTGTTAGATTTTTGAGCCGCAAATGAGAATTTTCTTCAAAATAATTAAATTTCTACCCAAAAAAAAAGGGAATTTAGAACAAAAAAGTTTATTTTCAATCGAACCAGATTAATTTTTAACAGGACAGTTGCATTCCTAATGAAAAAAAAATAAAATTTCTAAAAAGGAGATGAATGATCAAACCAAAAGGAAAAAAAATTTCAACAATTTAGATAAAATAAATAATTTTCTATGCATAGAAATGCATAATGAGTAAATTTGTTTATAACATTTGTTTAAACTATTAAATATACAAACCTCTAATGAAATCTAGAAAGGATTCGTCATAAAATACATGATTTCCTGTAAAAATTTACATTAAAAAAAAGTAATTGTTGATTGCCAGAAAATGTTTAAACTATTTTAACATTTTTTTAAAAAAAGTAACAAATATCTTGAATTCCAACTAAACTAATAGAACCCACTATTTTATAAAATATTCTCTTTTTTTAAAATTTATCTTTCATATTTTAAGAATGATGTATTTTTTGGAAAATTCGTCTTTTTTGTTATAAAATTAATTTTCTTGGGTAAACTATCATTTGTCTGAAAATTTAATCATTTGGTCAAAGTTTGAACTTTTTTGTTAAAGATTCAAAATTTTAGTTGGAAATTGAACTATTTTCTTAAAAATTCGTATATGGTAAAAAATGTATCGTTTTTGTTTAATAATACAGCTTACTGGTTGACAATTAATATGTTTTGGTTAAAAATAATTCTTTTTTAAAAGAAACTTAATTTTTTTATTCACTCATTTGGTTGAAAATTAACTTTTTTTTAGTGACAAATTAAAGTTGAAAATTAAACTTTTTTGCAGTAATAAATTCGTCTTTTATAAATTAATTTTCTAATTTTTTAAGTTAAAAATTTAACGATTCCATTTTTCATTAAAAACGTATCTCTTGAGATAAAAATTCATATTTTTTGTTAAAAAATTATATTTTAAAGTGTAAAATTTACATTTTTTGCAGGTAATTCGTCTTTCTGTCTTCAAAATTCAACAATGTGGTTGAAAATGCATTTTTTGTCCGAAAATAAATCTTCTTGGTGAAAAATTCTTCTTATTGTTGCATATTTAACTATTTGTTTATTTTTCATTTAAAATTTAACTACTTGGTAAAAATTTGAACTACTTTGTTAAAACTTGATTTTTTTCATTTACCTTTATGGTTAAAAAATGAACTATTTTGTTAAAAATAAATGTTTTAGTTCATTTCAACTAGTTGGAATTTTTTTTTTTTTTAAATTTCTTTTCAAATTTTAAAACTTAGCATAATATGTCTAATTTTCATTATTTTTTCAGATTCTTAATTTGAGTTTATATAAGAGAAATTAAATTTTTTATAAGGTTCTAAAAATGAAAAAAAGTCTAAAAGCTCGATAAATAATTTTTTTAGCCTAGGAAAACATTTTTAGATTTAAAATGTATGATAAGTGATGAGAATGTGTTCGTTAAAGCTCAAAGAGCTTTACCAAAAGAGAATTCACAATCACTAAATTTCAGTTGTCGGTGGTTTGAAGCTGTCTGCATTAAAAATTAAATTGTTTATTTTAGTTATATGTTGTCAATCAGGGAAGTAATCTGGTGTTATCGATTAGTAGCTTTTCATTATTTTTTCCGTGTATAAATTTAATCTTGCGAATTATTGATTTATGCACGTTTTGTTTTATTTCACTTCCTCCACTCACTCATTCTTTTTTCGATTTCAGCTTGTTTAGTTATTTTATACATGCAATATATCCTTTAATTTTCTGAGGGGACCCCTCCCCCTCCTGAGTTGGCACCACTGAAGTGATTTTTGTTTAAAAATTCCCCCGTTTGCTTAAATATTCAACAATTTGGTTGTAAATGCAACTGTTTGGTCTAAAATAAAATTTTGTCTGTTTGTTGAAGATTTATTGAAAAACTATTTGTTTAAAAAATTGTCTTTTGGCACTGACGGTTGCAAATAGCGAGGTCCACCTAACGTAAACAATCAGGGTCGTATGAACCATTGCCGGTGGATTTTACTGCGTAGTAAAAAATATTTTGAGAATCTTTTCTGATTGAAAATTTAACATTTCTGTTGGAAATTCGTCTTTTTGGTTTCAAAATTCATTACTTTTGGTTAAAGTTTTATCCCTTTAGGCTAAAAATGCAATTTTTTGTTAAAATATAGTCTATTTTGGTAGAGGATTTAACTGCAGTCGTACCTGGATTTCTCTGAAATTGTGGGACTGACGTTAGCAAATAGCGAGGTCCACCGAACGTAAATAGTCAGGGGTGTATAAAGCATTGCCTGTGAATTTTACTGCGTAGTAAAAAATATTTTGAAAATCTTTCTTTCTAATACGGAGACAAGGGAAACTAAATATTTACCGTAAATGAAGGAGAAAATTTGCTGTTACGCGTAAAAATAAATACACAACGTCATGACGCAGTCACCTAGCTAGTCCATTAAAGGTACAGCGCTTCATTGCTACGTCCCTGTTTTTTTACGCTTGACTGAGAGCTAACGACCTCCCCCTTTAGTTCCGCGGCTCCTTTCACCCTAGTTGGACGCGCGGCGTCAATTCCTGGAAGGGGCAAAACAAGGGGAGAGAAATCCAGGTTCGACTATTTTTCGAAAAATTTGTCTTTTCTTTGAATTCAACTGTTTTTTATTGAAAATTGTAACCTTTCTTGGTTGAAATGTCAGCTATTACATTTTTCGTTCAGAATTAATTTTTTTTATTGACAATTCAATCACTTGGTTGAAAGCTGAACTCCTTTTTTGAAAAATAATTTTATTAGTTAAATATCTATCCCCTTTAGTTAAAAATTTAACTATTTTATTGAAATTTTTTTTTGTAGAAAAATCATTTTCTCCATTAAAAGTTTAACTATTTCATGTTTGTTTGAAAAATGATTGTTTTTAGTTTAAAATTCTACTAGTTAAGTTAAAAATTCACTGTTTTTTTAATAACATTATTTTTGTAGAAAATTCAACTATTTAGTTAAAAATTAACTTTTTGGTTGAAAATTCAACTTTTTTCTAGAGATCTTCCAGAAATTCTAATGATCTTCTAGAAATTCTGAAATCTTAACAATTTTAGAGATCTTATAGAAATTCTAGAGATCTTCTGAGTTTAAAAATTAAAGAATTTGGTTGAAATTTTTAATCGTCTAAATTTTAAATTCGTCTTTTTGGTTCAATTTAACTGTTTTGATTTTATATAAAAATCCTTTTTGTTTGAAATATCAACTATTATATTTTTCCTTGAGAATAATTCGTTTTTTATCGGCTACTTGGTTAATAGCTAAACGGATTTGTTAAAAATTAATTTTATTAGTTAATTATTCATTTCTTTGGTTAAAAATTTAATTTTTTTCTTAAAAATTATTTTTTTTGGTAAAAAATAAATTTTTTTACTGCAAATTTAACTGTTACATTTCCGGTTGAAAATGGATCGTTTTTAGCAAAAAAATTTATTTAATCGGTTTATAAGTTCACTGTTTTGTTAAGAATTCATCATTTTTGGTTAAAAATTATAATATTTTCGTGAAAAAATTCAACTATTTGGTTGAAAATTTAACTGTTTTGTAGAGAATTTGCCTTTTTAGTTAAAAAATTTAAGAATTTGTTTAAATTTTTTTTCTTCCTTGACTAAAAAATCTTTTCTGGATAAACTTGAAATTTTTTTGTTAAAATTTTGTTTTTTGAGGATTCAGCTATTTTGTTGAAAATCATCTTTTTGGTTGAATTGAACTGTTTTATATTTGAAATTAAAATCTTTTTTGTTTGAAAATTCAACTACTTGGTTAAAAGTGAAACTTTTTTTTAATTAATTTTTTCGGAAATTCAACGCTTTTGTTAAATATTCATCTTTTTGGTATGAAAACTCATCTCTTTTGGTAGAATTTTGATGTTTTTTTTTTGATAAAATGGAACTTTTTGGTTAAAAATTATTCTTTTTTTTTTGTTCAGAATTCAACTAATTTGTTGAAAATTTGTTTTTTTTTATTGAATTAAACTGTTTTTGATTTAAAATTAAAATCTTTTTTGGTTAAAATATTAACTCTTATATTTTTTGTTAAGAATTAATATTTTTTTTTATTGACAAATTAGCAAATTCGTTAAAAGCTGAACTTTGTTGAAAATTAATTTCATTAATTAAATACCCATCTCTTTGTTTAAAAATTTAACTACTTTGTTAAAAATTAGTCTTTTTTGTATAAAATTAATATTTTTACTGCAAATTTATCTATTTCAATTTTGGTTAAAAATTGATCGTTTTTAGCTTAAAATTCAATTATTTCAGTTAAAAAATTCTCTGTTTTTTTTTTTAATTCGTCACTTTGGGTTGAGCATTTTATTATTTTTGTAAAAATATCAACTATTTTGTAAGAAATTCAACTGTGATTCAAAAATTAAAATATTTTCTGGTTGAAATATTAACTATTACATTTTTCGTTGAAAATTAATTTTTTCAAATTCACAATTCAACTACTTGGTTGGAAGTAGAATTTCTTTTTTAAAAATGTATCGTAGTTGAAAATCCAATTATTTTCTTGAAGATTTTATTACTTTTGTTAAAAATTTGATTTTTTCTTGAAAATTTAATTATTTCGTTAAAAATTTAGTTACGTTGTTAGAAATTCAATTATGTTGTTGAAAATTTATTTGTTTTGTTAAACATTTGTCTCTTCTATAGAAAATTCGTCCCATTGGATTAAAAATGAGATTTTCTTCTGAAAAATATGTCTTTTCCTATCACAAATTCAACTATTCGGTAAAAAAATCGTCTTGGTCGAAAACCTATCTCTTTTAGTAAAAAATGAATCTTGTTTTTAAAAAAAAAATTCGACTATTTTGACAAAAATGCAATATATTGCGCGCGTCATATTAAATTTAGTATAATACCTATAAAATTTTTTTTTTCTATCTTTAGTGTTTTATTTTAGGTTTTTATGAAATAAAGTCGAAGTCAAAATTTTTACTCTAAAAGGGGGGGGGGT
>JAUELO010018477.1:0-11155 GCA_032357855.1 Amphibolips quercusostensackenii
TTGTGATAGTAAAACCGAACGTTTCGATACAGTCTGGAAATTTATAACCACATTTATGTTGTGTTAGTTTTTTCCATGGATGTTAGCATTTTTAAACAAAGATCATCAAGATTCACTATTTTTAACAATTTCAGGTTATGTTGTGAAAAATTTATTGTTTTGTTCGAAGATTCATCATTTTAGTTACAAATTTATCTTTTTGGTCAAAAATAGACTTTTTTTTATTACAAATTCGTTTTTTTGTCAATAAACATTAATTTTTTAAACGGGAAATCAAATTATACTATATTTGGTTTAAAAGTAATGTCTTATTGTTTAAAATCAACTATTTGGTTGAAAATCCGTATTTTTTTGTGAAATGGATTGTTTTCGATCTAGAATAAAAATATTTTTTGTCTTAAACATTTACCATTACATTCTTCGTTAAGACTTCATTTTTTTTTGGTTGAAAATTGAACTATCTGGTTGAAGGATAAACTTGTTTATTAAAAGTTAACTTCATGGTTAAAAACTTAACTATTTTGTTGCAAATTTTTTTTATAGAAATTAATTTTCTTTAGTGAAAAGTTAAGTATTGCATTTTTTGTCGAAAATTTATATTTTTGTTTCAAAATTCAACTATTTGGTTGAAAATTCGCCTTTTGTGGGTAAAAATCAATCCTTTTGGTTGAAAATTCATCTTTTTGATTCAGCCATTCTACTACTTAGTCAAAAGTTAAACAATTTTGTTAAAAATTTATATTTAAACTTAACTATCTATTTTGTTGCTGAAAATTTAATTTCTCCAGTTTAGATTAAAAATGTATCTTTTTTAGGTAAAAATTCAACTATTTGATTGAAAATTCATTTTTTTTTGTGGTCAAACATTTATTTTTTTGGTATTTCTTGGTAAAATTTAATTATTTTGACTTAAAATAAAAATCTTTTTTCGTTTAAATATCCACTATTATATTTTTTGCTAAGACTTTATCTTTTTTGTTTGAAAAATTTATTATTTGATTAAAAAATAAACTTATTTGTTAGAAATTATTTTATGGTTAAAAATTCAACAATTTTCCTAAAAAATTTTTTTTTTATAAAGATCAATTTCCTTCAGTGGAAAGTTAACTACTCCATGCTTCGTTAAAAATGTATCTCCAATTTATCTAAAGTTAAACTTCTTTATTAAAATTTCATTTTTATAGTTAAAACCTAACTATTTTGTAACAATTTAAAAAAAAAATTATTTGTTGTAACTGAAAATTTAACTTTTCCAGTCTTTATTAATAATTGATCTTTTTTGTTGAAAACTCAACTATTTGGTTTAAAATTCGTCATTTTGAGTGGAAATCAATCCTCTTGTTTAAACATTCTTTTTTTTGGTTGAAAATTTAACTACTTAATCGAAAGTTGAACTCCTTTGTTACAAATTTATTTTTATAGTTCAACATCTAACTATTTTGTAGCAAAATCGTTTTTTTCTTCAATTATCTTTTGTAACTGAAAATTTAACTGCTACAGTTTTTATTGAAAATTGATATTTTTCAGTTAAAAATTTGACTATTTGATTGAAAATTAACGTCTTTTGTCGAAAATTCATGTTTTTATCAAAAATTCATGTACTATGTCAAAAATATGTTGTTTTTCTTGCAGTTAAACATTAATTTTTTCTACTAATTGAAAATTGAATTTTACCATTTGTGTTTGAAAATTAATATTTTCTGAGTTGAAAAATAAATTATTTTAATTAAAAATTAAGTTATTTGTTAAAAATTAATTTTATGGTAGAAAATCTAACAATTTTTTCGAAAACTATTTAAAAAAAATGAAAATCCATTTTCTTCCGTGAAAAGTTAAGTATTCTATTTTTCGTTGAAAAATTATCTTTAAAGTTAGAAGTTCAATTATTTGGTTGAAAATTTTTTTTTTTTTGGGTGAAAATTCATTTTTTTAGTTGAAAATCGGTCTTTTTGGTTAATAATTTAACTAGTTAATTAAAAGTTTATCTTTTTTGTTGAAAATTCTTTTTTTTTTTGTTTGATCATTAATAATTTCAGTTGAAAATTCATCTCTTTGGTGGAAATGGAATTTTTAAACAAAAAGATGAATTTTCAACCAAATAGTTGCATTTTTTACAAAAAATTTATGGTATTAACGAAGAGATGAATTTTTAAACAAAAAGTCATATTTTCTATAAAACAATGAAACTTTTAATTCGAAAATGAAAATTCTCAACCAGATAGTTTAATTGTTTAGCAAACTGCTGATTTTTAAACCAAAAAGGCAAATTTTCTACAAAACAGTTGAATTTTTAAACCAAAAAGATGAATTCTTAACAAAACCTGTAATAATTAATATTTTAACCTAAAAATATTTTAATTTTAAATAAAAAACAGATAAATTTTACCAAAGAAGAAAATTTTATAGCCAAATAGTCAATTCCCTAATGAAAACAGAATAAATTTCAGCCAAACAGTTTCGTTTTTAACCAAAATTAATGAATTTTCAACCAAAAAGAATAATCTCCTACTAGAAAGACGAATTACAAAAAATACATACATTTTCAATTAAATAGTTGAATTTTTAAATAAAAAAGGTAATTTTTCAATCAAAAATCTAAATTTTGTGCTAAAAATAGATAACTCGTCACAAAAAAAATTTATTTTTGAAAAAGCAGTTCAACTTTTAATCAGGTAGTTGAATTTTTGAACCAAAAAAAGAATTTTCAAAGAAAAGTGTAAACGATGATATTTCAACGAAAAAAGATTTGCATTTAAATAAAAAACAGTTTAATTAAATCAAGAAATACGAATTTTTCAAATAGTTGAATTTTTTCTTAGAGATAAATTTTCAACAAAAAATGAATTTGTCACCAGGAAGATTTAATTTATACCAATAAACATAAGCTTTCAAGAGAATACATGAATTTTTGACTACAAAAGATAAATTTGCAACCAAACAATTGATTTTTTTAAACCAAAATAGATAAATGTTTAACTGGAAATTCAAGTTAACTGTTCACTTAAAAAAAACTAATTTGTATAAAAAAAAAAACGAAATTTAAACTAAATAGTTAAATTTCTAACCAAAAAGATAAATTTTCAATAACGCAGTTGATTTTCTAACCAAGTAGTTAAATTTTGATTAAAAAAAGATGATTGCTTGAAAAATAGTTGCATTTGCAACAAAATAATTAAATTTTTAATCAAATAGTAGAAATTTTAACTAAAATAGTTAAATACCAATCCAGTAATGATGGTATATTTTTTAACCAAAAATGAAAATTTATTGAAAATAGGGGAATTTCTCAAAAAGGGGAAAACGTAGAAGAAGGGTCGGTTGAAAATTAGCTTTTCTTAGACTGAAAATTTAAATATTACATTTTTAGCTAAACATCTATCTTGCTTAGTCAAAAATTCAACTATTTACTCAAAAAAATTATTTTTTAGCTTAAATTTATGTATTCTGTTAGAATTCTTTTTTTTTTATAAACCTAATCTTTTTAGTAAAAAATTCATACTTTTTGTTAAAAATTCATCTCTTTGGTTCAAAATTTAACTATTTTGTTATAAATTTGAATTTTTTCTTACATTCAAGTGTTTAAAAATTAAATAAAAATCTTTTTTGGTTTGATATCATCAATTACACTTTTTGTTGAGAATTCATAATTTTTGTTTGAAAATTCAACTATCTGGTTGCAAGTTAAACTACTTTGTTAAGAATAAATTTTTTTGTTTAGATTCATCATTTCAATTAAAAATTCATCTTCAAAGTAGAAAATTAAAAATTTTTTTTTTAAACTAAAATTATAACTATTCCATTTTTGGTTGCAAATTTATATTTTTTACTGAAAATTGATCTTTTCTATTTGGTAGTTCAACTATTTTGTAAAAAATTTATGTATTTTGTTAAGGATTCAGATATTTTGCTGAAAATTCCTCTTTTTTGCTTAAATTGAACTATTTTTGTTTAAAATTATAATGGCTTGTAGTTGAAATATCAAGTATAACAGGTTTCGTTGATGATTTATCTTTTAGGCTTGCAAATTCAACTGCTTTGAAGAAAATTTGTCTTCTCAGCTTAAAAACTCTACAATTTGGTAAAAAATCAAATTATATATTTAAAAATTAACTTTTTTGTCAAAAACTCTTATTTTCGGATTTGAAGTTTAATTTTTTTTTTTTGAAAATATTTCTTTTTACGTTAAAAATTTATATATTTGTAGATAACATTTTTTGGTTAAAAAATGCATCTGTTCGTTCAAAAATTCATCTTTTTGTTAAAAATTCAACTTTTTTGGTAAAAAATTTAACTATTTGACAAGAATGAATCTATTTACTTCAAAAATTAAGTATTTCGTAGAAAATAAACTTTTCTTGTCCATAATGTATAGTATCGGGTCAAAAATTTTAGCGGAGATTAGAAACTTATCTTTCCTAGTCGAAAACTTATATTTCTTAGTTTAAATTTGAACTATTTTGTAAAAAATTAAATTATTTGTTCGAAGAATAAACTACTTGGTAGAGAATTACGTTTTTGTTGAAAATCAATTCTTTTAACTGAAAATGTAACTATTCCATTTCTGATTCACAACTTATCTTTCTCAGTTGAAAATTAAACGTTTTTGTTAAAAATTAAACGATTATTCGAAAAATTAGCTACTTGTCAGAAAATTTCTTTTATTGTTAAAAATTAATTTTTGAAACTAAAAATATAACTATTTCACTTTTATTTAAAAAATTTTTTTTTTTAGTTTAAAATGTATCGTTCTTAGTTAAAAATTCAAAAGTTTTAGAAGAAAATTCAACTATTTTGTTAAAAATCAAACTATCAATTTAAAAAATTAACTACTTGGTTGAAAATTAACTTTTTTTTTGGAAATTCGTAGTTTCGAGTGGGAAATTTAACTGTTTAGTGGGAAATTCATGTATTTTGTTGAAAATTAATCCTTTTGTGCGAAAAATTATTCTTTTTTGAAAATTCGTCTTTTTGGTTGTGGGTTCAACTATTTTTTAAAATTTGTGTATTTTAGTCGAATTCAACTAGTTGATAATTCTTTTCTTTTCATTAATTTTTTAAATTAGCAATTCCATGTCAAATCATCTGAAGAATTCCACCTATTGTTATTAATTTTAATGAAAATTCTAGTATACTCTCTTTTAGGCGTTGAAAAAAAAACCGAAAATAATATTTTTTTAATTCAAAAAACTTAGGAGATATTCAAAATTTAAAATTGTGGTCCTTTTTTGACTTGCTTGAAGTGAGTGATTTTAATAATATTAATATTTCAAAAATTAACTTTTAAACTTTTTTTTTAATCCCACTTTGACCTTCTTTAATTTTTTTATAGCTAGCTTATAATGTCCTTCGAAAGCCCTGTAAATATAAAAATGGGATGGCTTAGTTTTTTAAAAATAATAAAGAACATAAGTCGTGGATTTAAAAGTTCGGTGTAAAAGTTTGTTTTTGAAAAATTCAAAAAGTTTTTGAAATTTTGTTTCAAAAAATGTTTGTTTAAGACTAGGTCTTATTATGAATAATTAAAAAAAATACATCCTAATGTCATTAAAATCACCAAAGTTATAAAAATTAAAAAAAAAGCTGGGCGCTTATTTTTTTTATATTAAAAAAAAAATTATACGGGAAAACTCATCTAATCGCGTGTAAATGAGCCATTAGACTCTTATGTTCCATTAAAAATTCCACGTCATTTGGAAAATAAGTGTTTTAAAAAATAAGGTAATTTTTTATCATTAAGCAAAGGTTAATTGAAATTGTTTACGTACAGACTTTTGAATCGTTCAACGCTAGGTATTTTTTTTGATTAAGAAAAAAAATTACGCTGGTGACTAAGCGCGCACTTTCACGCGGGGGCTCAGCGCGCACCTCGTATGGGCGCTACGAGATTGTAAAAATTATTTTGTGCCCGACTGTATTAGAAATTCGGATTTTTTGTTTACACGTGGTACGCGGAAAATAGTTTTTTGTGCCCTAGGGCACAAAATCCAAAATATTTATGAAATATTTGAAATCTTTATGAAATCATTAAATTCTTTGGGAAATTATTAAAATCTTTGTGAAATCTTTCTGAAACCTTTGGAAATCTTAGCGAAATATTAGGAATATTTTTAAAAATATTTGATAATATTTGTAAAATTATTGATACCTTTCGGAAATCATAAAAGCGTTTGTAAAATCTTCTAAATCTATTCAAAATGTCCCCGAAATTTGTGAAATCTTTGGGAAAGCCTTAAAATCTTTGGAAAATTATTGAAATCAATCTGAAATCATTAAAATATTTAAAAGCTTTGTGAAATCTTAAAAAGCTTTGGTGAATTATTGAAATATTTGTGAAATCTGTCTGAAATCTTTAGAAATCTTTGTGAAATATTATAAATATTTGATAATATTTGTGAAATTATTACAATTGGGAAATCTTCGTGTAATCTTTGAAATCTATCTGGAATATTTGCAAAATATTTGAAATCTTTCAAATCTTTGGGAAATCATTGAAATCGTTGTGAAATTTTTCTGAAATCTTTGGACACTCTTGCGGAATATTTGAAATATTTTGAAAATATTTCATAATATTTTTGTAATTATTGAAATCTTTGTGAAATCTTTGAAAAATCATTCAAATCTTTGTGAAATATTTACAATGAAATTGAAGTCTTTGTAAAATCTTTTAAATCTATCCAAAACCTTTGAAAAATATTGGTGTAATTTTTTGTAATCTTTGGGAAATTATTCTAATCTTTGTGAAATTTTTTTGAAGTTTTTGGACATTTTTGCGAAATATTTGAAATGTTTTTTGAATATTTTATTATATTTAAATTATTACTGGAATCTTCGTGAAATCTTTGGGAAATTATTGAAACCTTTGAAAAATATTTATAATATTTAGTAATATTTGTGAAATTATTGCAATCTTTGGGGAATCATTGAAGTCTTTGTAAAATCTTTTAAAGCTATCCAAAACCTTTGCGAAACATATGTGAAATTTTTTTTATCTTTGTGAATCTTTGTAAAATCCTACTGAAACTTTTGTACTCTATCGAAAATCCTTGCTAAATATTAGCGAAAATTTTTTTATTTTTGGGAAATCATTCAACTTGTTGTGAAATCTTTGTGAAGTATTCTGAAATCTTTCGAAATCTTTGCAAAAAATTTAAAATATTTTTGAAATATTTAATAAAGTTTGTGGAATTATTGAAATCTTTAAGAAATCATTGAAGCCTTTAAAAAATCTTTCAAATCTATCTAAAATCTTTACGAAATATATGACATTTTTGGAAAATTATTGAAATCTATCTGAAATTTTTTTTAAATATTAAAAATCTTTGTAAAATCTTTGAAAGCTTTGATAAATAATTGAAATATTTGTGAAATCTTTCTGAAATCTTTAAAAATCTTGGCAAAATGTTATCAATATTTAATAATGTATGTGAAATCATTGAAACCTTTGGGAAATCATTGTAATCTTTGTGCAATATGTGACATCTATCTGAAATATTTGCGAATTTGAAATCTTTAAAATCTTTAGGAAATCATTGAAATCTTTGTAAAATTTCTCTGTAACTTTGGGACACTTTTGCGAAATATTTGAAATATTTTTCAAATATTTAATAACATTTGTGTGATTATTAAAATATTTGAAAAATCATTGAAATCGTTGTGAAATAAGTAAAATGAAATTGAAGTCGTTGTGACATTTTTTGACCTATCTAAAACCTTTGCGCAATATTTGCGAAATATTTTTAATCTTTGTGAAATCTTTGTGAAATCCTACTGAAATTTTTTTAATCTATCGGAAGTCCTTGCTAAATATTTGTGAAATTTTTTTAATCTTTGGAAAATCATTCTAATCTTTGTAAAATCTTTATGAAATCTTTAGAAATTTTTGCGAAATATTATAAATATTTTTGAAATATTTAATAATATATGTGAAGTTTATAAAACCTTTGGGAAATCATTTAAATTTTTGTGAAATCTTTTATGATATCTTACTGAAATTTTTTGAATCTTCCGGAAATTCTTGCTAAATATTTGTGAACATTTTTTTATCTCTGGAAAATCATTAAAATCGTTGTGGAATCCTTAAAAGATTTGGTAAATCATTGAAATATTTGTAAAATTTTTAGAAATCTTTGCAAAATATTAAAAATATTTTTAATATATTTGATAATATTTGTGAAATCATTGAAACCTTTGGGAAATCATTGAAATCTTTGTGCAATCTTTGAAATCTATCTGGAATATATGCGAAATATTTAAAATCTTTGAAATCTTTGGAAAATCATTGAAATCCTTGGAAAATTATTGAAATGCATATAAAATTTTTGCGAAATATCTAGAAGCTTTGTGCAATCGTTAAAAGCTTTAGCAAATTATTGAAATATTTGTGAAATCTTCAAAAATCTTTGGAAAATATTCTAAATATTTTTGAGATTTTTCATAATATTTGTGAAATTTTTTAATCCTTCGGGAAATCATTGAAATCTTTGTGTAATCTTTGAAATCTGTCTAAAATATTTGTGAAATGTTTTAAATCTTTGAAATCTTTGTAATTTTTGGAAAATCATTGAAATATTTGTGAAATACTACTAGAATTGATTGAATCTATCGGAAATCCTTACTAAATATTTTTGAAATTTTTTTAATCTTTGGGAAATCATTCTAATCTTTGTGAAATCTTGGTGCAATTTTCGGATATTTTTGCGAAACATTGAAAATATTTTCGAAATATTTTATAATATTTGTGTAATTATTGAAATCTTTGCCAAATATTATAAATATTTTTGAAATATTTAATAATATTTGCGAAATTATTAAAACCTTTAGAAAGTCATTGAAATCTTTGTGCAATCCTTGAAATATATCTAAAATCTTTATGAAGTATTTGTGAAATATTTGAAATCTTTAAAATTATTGAAATATTTGTGAAATCGTACTGAAATTGTTTGAATCTATCGGAAATCCTTGCTAAATATTTGTGAAATTTTTTTAATCTTTTGAAAATCATTCTGATTTGTCTAAAATCTTTGTGAAATTTTTGGACGTTTTTGCGGAATGTTTGAAATATTTTTGAAATATTCTATAATGTTTGTGTAATTATTGAATTCTTTGTGAAATCTTTGAAAAATTATTAAAATCTATCTGAAATCTTTGTGAAACATTTAAAAGCTTTGTGAAATTCTTGAGAGCTTTGGTATATCATTGAAATATCTGTGAAATCTATAGAAATCTTCACGAAATATTATAAATATTTTTGGAATATTTGATAATATTTGTGAAATTATTGAAAACTTTGAGAAATCATTAAAATCTTTATGCAATCTCTAAAGACTATCTGAAATATTTGCGAAATATTTGAAATTTTTGGAAAATTATTAAAATCTTTCAGAAATCTTCGAAAAATCCTACTGAAATTGTTTAAATCTATCGAAAATGCTTGCTAAATATTTGGGACACTTTTTTAATATGTGGAAAATCATTCTAATCTTTGTGAAATCTTTGTGAAATTTTTGGAAATTTTTGCGAAATATTTGAAATATTTTAAAATATTTGTGCAATCATTGAAATATTTGTGAAATCTTTGTTAATGTTTGTGAAATCCTACTAAAAATGTTTAAATGTATCGGAACTTCTTGCTAAATATTTGTGAAATTTTTGTAATCTTTGGGAAATCATTATAATCTTTGTGAGATCATTGTGAAATTTTTGGACATTTTTGCAAAACATTTGAAATATTTTCGTAATATTTAATAATATAAATGTAATTATTAAAATATTTGCGAAATCTTTAGAAAATCATTAATATCTTTGCGAAATATTAAAAATATTTTATAATATTTATGAAATTATAGCAATCTTTGGTAAATTATTGAAGTCTTTGTAAAATCTTTTAAATCTATCCTAAGCATTTGATAAATATTTGTGAAATTCATTAATCTTTTGTCAATTTTTTATGAAAATCCTACTGAAATTTTTTTAATCAATCGGGAATCCTTGCTAAATATTATTGAATTTTTTTTATCTTTGGGAAATCATTATAATCTTTGTGAGATCTTTGTGAAATTTTTGGACATCTTTGCGAAACATTTGAAACATTTTTGTAATATTTAATAATATTTGTGTAATTATTGAAATTTTTGCGAAATCTTTAGAAAATCATTTAAATCTTTGCGAAATGTTGAAAATATTTTGTAATATTTGTGAAATTACAGCAATCTTTGGGAAATCATTGAAGTCTTTGTAAAATCTTTCAAATCTATCCAAAGCATTTCATAAATATTTGTGAAATTCATTAATCTTTTGTCAATTTTTTATGAAAATCCTACTGAAATTTGTTAAATCTATCGGAAATCCTTGCTAAGTATTTTTGAATTTTTTTTATCTTTGGGAAATCCTTCTAATCTTTGTGAAACCTTTGTGAAATCTTTGTGCAATTTTTGGCCATTTTTGCGAAACATTGGAAATATTTTCGAAATATTTAATAATATTTTTGTAATTATTGAAATCTTTGCGAAATATTATAAATATTTTTGAAAAATTTAATAATATTTGTGAAATTATTAAAACCTTTTGGAAATCATTGAAATCTTTGTGCAATCCTTGAAATCTATCTGAAATATTTTTGAAATATTTGAAATCTTTGAAATTTTTGGAAAATCATTGAAATCTTTGTGAAATCTCTGTGAAATTGTACTAAAAATGTTTAAAGTTATGGAAAATCCTTGCTGAATATTTGTGAAATCTTCTCAATCTTCAGGAAATCATTCTAATCTTTGTAAAAGCTTTGTGGAATTTTTGGACATTTTTGCAAAATGTTTGAAATATTTTTGAAATATTTTATACTGTTTGTTTAATTATTGAAATCTTTGTGAAAACTTTAGGAAATTATTCAAATCTATCTGAAATCTCTGTAAAACACTTAAAAGCTTTATGAAATCTTAAAAACTTTGGTAAATCATTGAAATATTTGTGAAATCTTGACAGAATCTTTGCGAAATATAATAAATATTTTTGAAATATTTGATAATATGTGGCAATATTGGAAATAATAATATTTATTTAATTATTGGTCAATTTATTCTTAATAAATTCAATCAAATAGGTGAATAATAATAATAATATATATATCTTATATATAAATATTTGATAATATTTGTGAAAT
>JAUELO010018492.1:0-11155 GCA_032357855.1 Amphibolips quercusostensackenii
AAATTCGTCTTTTTGGCAAAAAATCAATCTGAAAATTCAACTTTTTTTTTCAAAATTCTTTTTTTGTGTTTGTTAAAAAGTCATCATTCTAATAAAAATTAACTTATTTTATTTTGGACTAAAAAATTACCTTTTTTAGTTGAATATTCCTGTATTTCGCAAAAAAACTGTCTTTTTTGTAGAAAACTTATCTTTTGGGTTGAAAATTCAACTATTTGGTTCAAAATTCAGTTTCTTAGTTGACGATTCATCATTTTAGTTCAAAATTCATTACCTTGGTTAAAATTTTCACTATTTTGTTGAAAATGCATTCATTTTGTTGAATTTTTTAAAAATAAAATTTATCTTTGAGATCAAAAATTAATTTTTTGTAGAAAAAAATTTATTTCTTTGATTAAAAATTATTTTTTTTTTATTTGAAGTTATTTTTTTAAAGTGAAAATTAAACTTTTTTATTTTTTGCCGAAAATTGATTTTTTTTACAGCAATTTAATTTTGTTAGGGAAGAATTCATCTGTTTGGTTAAAAAATTAACTTTTTTTTGTTGAAAATTCATCTTTTTTGGTAGGAAAGTCATCTTATCAGTTGAAACGTCATCTTTTTGGTTCAAAGTTGATATCTTTGTTTAAAAATTGAACTATTTTGTTGTAAATTTTTTTTTCTGTTGCAAATTAATTTTTTTGGTGTAAAATTCATGTATTTTGTTGAAAATTAATCTATTTGGGTATACAATTAATCTTTTTGGTTAAAAATTGATTTTTTTTTGTAGAAAATTTTTTTTTGTGATTAAAACTTAATTTTTTAAAGTAAAAAATTTAAATATCTTTTTTGTTAACAATTTGTGTATTTAATTGGTCTTTTTTGGTTGAAAATTGATTTTTCTACTGAAAACTCAACTATTTTATGTTTGGATGAAATTATGACATTTTTGTTGAAAATTCATGCATATAATTTGTCTTTTTTGGTTGAAAATTTATCTTTTCAGTGGAGAATTCTTGTATTTTGTTCAAAATTTGTCTTTTTTGGTAGAAAATTAATATTTTCAATTGAAAATTCATCTATTTAGTTAAAAATTCTTGTTTTTGTCTGAAGACTCGTAACTTTAATCAAAAATTGATTTCTTGATTTGATTTCTTCCATTTTTTGTGAAAAATTGATCTTTTTTGATAGAAATTAATATCTTTGGATGAAAAAATTTTTTTTTTGACAATCTATTTTATTCGGGTATTTTTTTTACTGAAAATTTAATTATTCTATTTTTGTTGTAAAATTGATCTTTTTCGTTAAAAATTAATGTATTTTGTTGAAATTTGGTCTATTTTGGTAAAAACTCCATACATTTAAATATTCGGTTTTTGATTCATGTATTTTGAAACATTAATCTATTTGGGTATAAAATTAATCCTCTTGGTTGAAAATTGATTTTTGTTGGTAAAAAATTGATTTCTTTGATTAAAAATGAGTTTTTTAAAATTCAAAATTATTTTTTAAAGTGAAAATTCAACTATTTCATTCATAGTCAAAAATTTATCTTTTTTATAAAAATGTAATTTTGTTGGGGAAAAATTCATGTCTGGTTAAAAATTCAAGTATTTGGTTGAAAATATTTTTTTTTTTGGTAGAAAAGTTATCTTCACATTTAAAGCGTCATCTTCTTGGTTAAAAATTGATATCTTTTTTTAAAGTTTAATTATTTTGTCGAAAATTCTTTTTATGGAGTTGAAAATTTATTTTTCTATTAAAAATTTAACTATTTTATTTCTGAATGAAATTATATCTTGTTCTCTTAAAAATTAATGTATTTATTTGTTTTTTTTTTGTTGAAAATTTGTTTTTCTAACTAAAAATTGAAATATTCTCCTTTTGTTGAAAATTTATCTTTTTAGTAGGAAATTCGTGTATTTTGTTGAAAATTTGTCTTTTTTGGTAGAAAATTAATATTTTCGATTGAAAATTCATCTATTCAGTTAAAAATTTTTGTTTTTAGCTGAAGATTTATAACTTTAGTTAAAACTTGATTTTTTCAACTGAAAATTTAACTATTCTATTGTTTGTAAGAAATTTATCATTTTTATAGAAATTTAATCTTCTTGGTTGACAATTTTTTTGATTGAAAATTTATCTGGATATTTTTTTACTGAAAATTGAACTATGTACTCTATTTTTGAGTTTTTAGAAAAAAGTTCTTTTTTTCGTGGTTGAAAATTAATTTTTTCAACTGAAAATTTAATTCTTTTGAAAGTAATTTTAGTTTAGAATAAAGTTAGAAGCAAAAATTTTGGTTTGATTAACTCATATAATCAAATTTATGTTTTTGTCTGTAGATTCATAACTTTAGTTAAAAATTAATTTTTGTAACTGAAAATGGAATTATTTTATTTGTTGTGGAAAAATCATCTCTTTTATAGAAATTTAATCTTCTTGGCTGAAAATTTTTTTGTTTGAAAATCTAATAAATAAAATAGATAGGATAATTTTCTGTTACTGAAAATTTAACTCTTCTATTTTTGGGCAAACATTTTTTTTGGTTAAAGATTCGACTAATTTGTTAAACATACGTATTTTTTTTATTTTATTTAACAGTTTTTGACTATGAATTAAAGAATTTTTTGATTTTTTGTTGAAAATTCTTTTTTTATTGGTTGAAAATTGTTTTAACTAGAAATTTAATTCTTCAAAAAGTAATTTTAATTTAGGGTAAATTTAGAAACAAACATTTTTTTAGATTAAAATTATTGATATCATAGGTGTAAAGTTATCTTTATAATTAAAATAAAAGTTTAGAGCGATGAGGTAAAATGAAAAATTGGCTAAGGAAAATTCAGGGAATTTTTGTATCGAATTACGTCAAAATTCGTTCTTGAAACTTCAAACCATCTTCGCGTTGTGAGGTACCCCAGAGTACGGAAATAGTTTCCTCTCGAAACCTGCTTGCTTGAGAGCTGACTAACTCTGTTTTATTTTAAGATTTCTACCATTTCAATAATGCTTCATTTTCAATCAAAATTTAATTTTCTGATTTTTCATTTTAGATTATTTTAAAAAATATTTAAAATTATAAGGTCAGGGAAAACCTTCCTACAGTGAATAATGCAACCTACAGTTGATGATCATTAATTAAGAGCGCAAATAAAAAAATTATTGATTTTGATTGTAATTTATCAACAAATATAGTGTCTTCACTTTTACTGAAAAATCAATTATTTCACATACATTAGTATTTTTAATAATTGGTGATCCACTGTGGGTTGCACTATTCACTCTACGGAGGTTTCGCCTAAGTAAAAGGCTTATCTGTAGGAAAGATTGAAGCAGGAAAGACTAAGATAATAATAATTAAATATTTAATTTTATTGTTGAAACAATTATTAAAAATGTTTATATATAATTTTTGTAAATTAATCCACGGATTATAATTCCAATAATATATGGTATTGGGTGGTCCAACAAAATGCATTTTTTTAATGGCACTTTTATTTAAAATTAAAGAAAATCTTCAGACGATGCTTGCGAGTACTTGAAAAAAATGGACTAAAAATTATGTTTATTACAAAAAAATAATTATATATTTACTTCATTGTTCAACTTTCCAGTCAACATGACGCGGTTTCTGCAAAACAGTTGAATTTTCAACCCGAAAATAGGAATTTTCAAGCAAATAGTTAATTTTCAACTAAATCGCTGAATTCTCAGTAAAAAATTTATTTTCAAGAAACAAACAAATGAATGTTGAACAAAGTAATTAACTTTTAACGAAATATGTATAGCTATTATTTCAACCAGAAAAGACGAATTTTTAATCAAATATATCAATTTACAACCAAATAGTTGAAGTTTCAACTATAAAAAAAATTCTATCAAAATAGAATAGTTTAATTTTCAGTTATAAAAATAAATTTTTAACAAAGGGAAACGATTTTTCAACAAAATAGTATAATTGTTCACCAAAGAATTAAATTTTTAAATAAAATGATGAATCTTCAACCAGAAGAATGAATTTTTAAACAAGTAATTGAATTTTCAACTTAAAAGATAAATTTTATACAAAAAAGCAGAAAAATTTTATACAAAATGCAATTATTTTAAACCAAAAAATATAAATTTTCAACAAAAAATTGAATATTCAAATTTTTCAAAAAAAAAAAAAAAAAAATCGTCAACAAAAAAAAACAAATTTTTAACTAAATAGTAAAATTTTCAACCAACGGAGTGAATTTTTAACCAAAATAATTAATCTTCAACCAAAAAAATTAATTTTTATACAAATAGTTGAATTTTCAATTCAAAATAAAAATTTTCTACAAAAAATAATTTAACAAAATACATGAATTTCAAATAAAAAGAAAAGATAAAATTTTAACCAAAAATAGAATAGTTAAATTTTCAATTAGAACAATAAATATTAAATAAAAAAAAAGTTCAATAAAATAGTTAAATTTTCAATCAACGGAGTGAATTGCTACCCAAAAGATAAATTTTGTAAAAAAAAAAGAAATATTTGATGAAAAATGCATTCATTTTCAACTAAAAAAGATCAATTTTCAAAAAAAAAAAAAAAAGAATAGTCTAATTTGCCAATCAAAAAATAAATCTTCAACCAAAGCGAAACCAAATTTTCAACTAAATAGTGAAATTTTTAACCAACAAAGTGAATTTTTAACCAAAATAATGAATCTTTAACCAAAAAAAAATTAATGTTTATACAAATAGTTAAATTTTCAATGAACAAAGTGAATTTCTAATCAAAATAATAAATTTTCTATAAAAGAAAATGAATTTTTAAACAAATAGTTAAATTTTTAACCAAGCAATAAATTTTTCACCAGAAAAGACAAATTTTCACCAAAATACACGAATTTTCAACCGAAAAAGTTATGTTTTCATTTTAAAATGAAATAGTTAAATCTTCAATAAAAATAAAAATAAAAAAAATACTTTTCAACAAAATAGTTGAATTTTCAACCGAGATAATGGATTTTTAACTATAATGATGAATTTCCAACAATGATAATAAATTTTTAACCAAATACATAGTTGAATTCTCACCTAAAACAAATGAATTAATTAATTTGAATAAAAAGGACGCATTTTCAATGAACTAATTTAATCGTCGACTAAAAGAAAACTTATTTTTTAAACAAAACGTTGCATTTTTGAGAAAAAACATTAGGAATGTACCAAAAAAGACGAATTTTCAAAAAAGTACATAAATTTTCAACGAAATAATTGAATTTTGAATCAAAAGGATTAAATTTCTAAAAAAAACCGAATTTTCAACTATATAGTTAAAATTTCAACTAAAAAAGATAATGTCCTACCATAAATAGAATAGTTAAATTTTCAAAAAAAAAAAAAAAAAAAAAAAATTTTCAAACAAAAATATGACAAAAATTTTAGCAAAATAGTTTAAAAATTTATAAATAATTATTAAAAAAATTAAATTTATAATAAAGGTTTCAAGGCGAAATCAGACCGAGCTAAGAAGACAAGGCGCCTCACCCTTTTAATTTTTGACCAAAGAAATAAATTTTTAAATAAAATGATGAATCTTCAACTAAAAAATGAATTTTTGACAAAGCAGTTCATTTTTCGACTGAGAATTCATGTATTATTCAAAAATTCGTCTTCTTTGGTATAAAATTAATCTTTGTTCAAAATTTATCTTTTTGGTTCATAAATTAAGTATTGGGTTAAAAATTCAGCTACTTTGGTGCAAATTCGTCTTTTTGATAGAAGATTAAATTTTATGGATGAAAATTTATTTTTTAGTAGAAAATTAGCCTTCCTGGTTAAAAAGTAATTTTTTTTTGGTTGAAAATGTAACTATTTGTCTTAAAAATTATTATTTTTTTAAATGATGTTTCATCATTTTGGTTGAAAGTTTGTCCCTCTGCTTCAAAATAAAACTATTAAAAAAAATTAATTTGTTTTAATTTAAAATAAGTTTTTTGAACTGAAAAGTTACCTATTAAATTTATGGTTGAAAATTTATCTTTTTTGTTAGAAATTAAATTTTCTCCGTTGAAAATGCATCTTTTTCAGTTAAAATTGATTTCATCTTCTTGAAAATTAATTTATTCACTTAAAATTGATCTATTCTATTTTAAGTTAAAAATTTGCTTGTTTCAGGTGAAATTTTGACTATTTTGTTTAAATTTATTTATTTTTCGGTGAGAATCCATTTTTTTGATTAAAGATTCATAATTTTAGTTAAAAACGAATGTCTTTGAATGAAAGTTTATTTATTCCATTTTTGTGGAAAATTGATCTTTTTTTATAGAAATTTTATCTTCTTGATTGACAATTTTACTATTTCGTTGAAAATTTATTTTATTTTGATCAAGATTGATTTTTTTAGCTAATTTTTTTTTTGGTTGAAGATTCATCATTTTACTTTAGAATTGATTTCTTTCTTTGAAAATATCACTAATTTTTTTAAAATTCGTTTTTCTTTTAGTTAAAAAACTTCTTTTTTTACTAAGAATTTTAATATTTCATTTTTGGTTAACAATTTATCCTTTTGAGTCGACAATTAATGTATTTTGTATAAAATTGCCTTTTTTAAATTTATCTTTTGGGTTGAAAATTCAACTATTTGGTCCAAAAATTGATTTTTGTTTTTAAAGATTCATCATTTTAGTTAAAAATGGATTTTTTTCGTTAAAAACTTGAATAATTTCTTAAAAATTCATTTTTCTTCTGGTTAAAAAACTTATTATTTCAACTGCAAATTTTACTATACGAAAATTGTACTATTTATAATTCACTGTATAAAAAGCAGTTGTTTTTAACTGAAAATTTGATTGATTGGTTGTAAAGTTATCTTCTTTCTTGAACATTAAACTTTTTTGTTAAAAATTCGTATTTTGTGATAGAAAATTCATCTTTTTGGTTGAAAATTAATTTCTTTAATTGAAAATTTGTTTTTTTTTTTTAATTGGAAAATTCGTTTTTTTATTGAAGATTTATGCTTATAACTGAAAAATTGACGATTCTATTTTAAATTGATAATTTCTATTTTTTGTTGAAAATTCATGTATTTTGTTATAATTTTTTTGCAGAAAGCTGATCTTTTGTGTCGAAAATTTTTTATCTAGTCAAATTCATTCTAGTTGACAATTCACTTTATTCGTATAAAATTTAACTATTTTGTTAAAAATTTATTTTTTCAAGTGAAAATTTGACTTAATTGTTTAATTGTAAAGTTATCTTCTTTTTTGAACATTAAAATTTTCTGTTCCAAATTCGTATTTTCTGGTAGAATATTTATCTTTTTGGTGACTAATTCATCTTTTTGTTTGAAATTTAATTTCTTTGGTTGAAAATTCGTTTTGTTTTTTGAATGGAAATTTATGCTTTTAACTGAAAATTTGACAATTCTGTTTTTAGTTTCAAATTTCTCTTTTTTGTTGAATTCTCATTTATTTCGTTGACATTTTTTTGCAGAAAATTGATCTTTTGGGTCGAAAATTCTTTATCAATTCAAATTCATTTTAGTTGAAAATTTACTACGCTGGTGAAAAATTAAACTATTATGTGAAAAATTTATTAATTCAATTGAAAAATTTCCTACTTCCTTTTTGGTTGAAAACTTATCTTTTTTAGTTCAAAATTCATGTTCTTTGTACAGAATTTTCCATTTTTTGCAGAAAATTGTACTATTTGGTTAAAAATTAATTTTGTTAGGTTGAAGATTTATGATTTTAATTAAACATAGACTCCTTTCATTAGAAATGAAATTAATTCTTTGAAAATTCTCTTTTTTTTGCTTGCAGAACTTATTTTTTTTAATGGAAATTTTACTATTTTATTTTTGGATCAAAATATATCTATTTTAATTGAAAATTCATATATTTTGTACAGAATTTGTTTTTTTTTTTTAGAAAATTTATCTTTTGGGTTAAAAATTCACTATTTAGTTAAAAATTATTATTTTTTTTTTGGTTGAAGATTCGTAATTTGAGTAAAAATTGACTGTTCTACTTGAAAGTTGAACTATTCCATTGTTTGTAGGAGATTTATCTTTTTTGATATAAATTTAATATTCTTGGCTAAAAATTTTACTATTTCGTGGAAAAATTACTTCATTTTGATGAAAATATTACTATTTTGTTTGTGGTTAACAACTTATTCTTTTTAGTCGAAAATTCATGTATTTTGTATGTCTTTTTTTTTTTGTAGAAAATTGATCTTTTGTGTTGAAAATTCAACTATTTGGTTAAAAATTAATTTGTTTTGCTTGAGGATTCATCATTTTAATGACAAATTAATTATTTTCATCAAAAATTTAACTGATTTCTTAAAAATTCGTTTTTATATTGGTCAAAAAATTTATTTATTTAACTAAAAATTGTACTATTTTATTTTTAGATAAAAATATATATTTTTAGTTGAAAATTAAACTATTTAGTTAAACCTTAATTTTTTTTGCTTGAAGATACATTATTTCAGTCAAAAATTAATTTCTTTCATCAAAAAATTAACTGATTTCCTCAAAATTCGTTGTTTTGGTTAAAAAAATAATTTCTTCAAATGAAAATTTTACTATTTTATTTTTGGATAAAATATAAATTTGTAGAAAATTTATCTTTTTGGTTGAAAAGTCAACTGTTTCGTTAAAAAAAATTTTTTTTGGCTTAAAGATTCATCATTTTAGTTCAAAATTGATTTCTTTTGTTAAAAATTTAACTAATTTCTTGAAGGTTTGTTTTTCTTTTGGATAAAAAATTAATTTTTTCAAAAGAAAATTTCACTATTTCATATATTGATAAAAAATATCTTTTTTGGTTGAAAATTCATGTATTTTGTATAGAATTAGTCTTTTTTGTAGAAAATTCATCTCGTGGGTTAAAAATTCAACTATATGGTTAAAAATCCATTTTCGTGGGAAAAGATTCATAATTTTATATGAAAATCCATTACCTTGATTGGAAATTTAACTATTTAGTTATATATTCGTGTTTTTTTGTTTAAAATTTATTTTTCTAATTGAAAATTTACCAATTATTCTATTTTTAATTAAAAATTTATCTTTTTTGGTGTTAAAAATCCATGTATTTTGTTGAATTTTTTTGGTAGAAAATTTATATTTTGGATTACAAATCCAATTGTTTCTTAAAAAATACATTTTTTTATATAGAAGATTAATCATTTTGGTTAAAAATCCATTCAGCTGATTAGAAATGTATCTATTTTGTTAAAAATTGTGTTTTTTTTGTAGAAAATGTATCTCTTCGGTTGAAAATCCAAATATTTGTTTCAAAATTCATTTTTCTGGTTGAAGATTTATCATTTTATTTAAAAATTCAAGTCTTGTTGAGAAATGTTTTTTTTTTTGTTGAAAATTTATTTTTCGATCTGAAAAAACTATTATTATATTTTTAGTTAGAAATGTTCCTTTTTAGTGGAAAATTCATTTATTTTGTGAAAGTTGGTCGTTTTTTGTAGAAAATTCATCTTTTTGGTTGAAAATCCAACCATTTAGTTAAAATTTTTTTTTTGTTGGTGGAGATTCATCATTTTAGTTCAACATAAATATTTTTCAAAAAATTTCCATGGATTTGCTGCAGTTCTATTTTCGACTTGAAGAGTAAACCTACAACCTACAACACGAGTAAGTCCAGTGGGATTGAGGAAATCTGTTTCGGCAGGAACATATGGAAGGGCGTTATTTTTAGTCAGCTCGCACTATACATGGTTATATAGGCCTTGGGTGACTCAATACCGGACGATTAATATTTTCAACAAAATAGTTAAATTTTTAACCAAAAAGAGAATGTTTAGATTTTTAGTAAAAAAGTCCATTTTCATCCCAATCAAATAAATTTGATCTAAATAGCGATTTTTTTTAACCAAAAATAGAATATAAATATAATATAATAATAAATATAAATAACCAAGAAGATACAAAAATAAAAGAGGATACATTTTTCATGAAAAATGGAATAGGTTAAGTTAAGGAAATTCGTTTTTACGTAACTTAAATTATGAATCTTCAACCAAATAAATGGTTTTTTAACTGAATAGTTGAATTTTCAAAAGATTTGTAAATAATTTTTCAAATCCTTTACTGTTTTATTAATTGATTAATTAATATAATATATTTTGTACTCTTTAATTTGAATATTTAAAAAAAATACTTTGCTATAAGTGATTAATAATATAAATAATATAAAAAATAACAATATTTTTATTATTAAAATAATAATTTGTTTATTGGGATGACTGAAAAATCCAAAAAGGTAAAATTCCTGACACTAAAAAATTTCCATTTTTCAAACTTCCTGAACAGTTTATAATATTACCGAATTGGAAAATTCCCGATAGAAAATTTACAAATTATAAAATTAATTTTCTTTGATAAAAAAAGTTTTATAATTGTTTATATTCAGGAATTTTTCCGTTCGAGAATTTTCTTGTTCGGATATTTTATAATTCGGCAATTTTCTGCCGGGAATTTTCCAATTCGGTAAGAATATAAACTGTTCCGAAATTTTATCATTCGGCAATTTCATAATTTATGAATTTTTGTTGTTAGGAAATTTCTCAATTCGGGAATTTTATTATTCGGGAATTTTGTTTTGCGGGATTTTTCAGGGGCAACTGAAAATCCCCAAAAATCAACTTCCCGAAACTGTAAAATTTCCGAATAATAAAATTTCGGAACAATACAATTTCCGAATTGGAAAATATCCTAACTGAAATATTTCAAATTTAAACAATTAAAATTCCTTAAAAATAATGTTCATAAATTTCTTAAAAATAAATTTGATAAATTTATTAAAAATACAAAAATAAAATATTTTTACAGAAATATTTAAATCTTTTTAATTTTTAAAGTTTCTAAAATTGTTTGAATTCAAAATTAAAATAATTAAAAAAACTTTATCCAGAAATATATATTTTTCAATTATAATAAAATTCCCGAATAATAAAATTTCAGAATTGGAAAATATCCCAACTAAAAAATTCCAGACTTTGAAGAATTAAAAATTCTTAAAAATAAATTTGATGAATTTCTTAAAAATACAATAATCAAATATTTGTATAAAAAAATATTTTTCATGTTTAAAGTTTCTAAAATTTTCTTATTTTTATTTATTGAATGTTTATAGTCGCATCAACTGCCAGGGTCATCTATAGGATTAACTATAAA
>JAUELO010018508.1:0-11155 GCA_032357855.1 Amphibolips quercusostensackenii
TTCACCCCTGTTTTCCGGTAACCAAAATGACTCAGGCAGCAATTTTTCAAAATTTGGAATTTGGTATGTAATACAAAATTGTATGTAATTGTCAATTTTTTTCTGGTGTATTTTTTATTTTTATGCTTAAAAATACCACACACGCTTGAAAAAATTATAAAACCACAAGCGATGAAAATAATTATATGAAATACCAAATTTTACAAATTGGCTGTTCCCGAATAATAAACTTCCCGACATAAAATTTCTGAATAATAAAATATCCAATTAATAAAATATCCTAACTAAAATATTCCTCAATTATAAAATTCCCGAATTTAAATAATTTAAAAAATTGCTGCTTAAAAAATATTATTTATTTAATAAAAATACGATAATATAATATTTTTATCAAAGAAAATTTTTTTAATCTTTCAAGTTTTTTCAAATTATTGTTTGGACTAAAAATAACAATATGTAATTCTATAAAAATAGTATTAAAATTAAATTAAATTAAAAATCATATTATTATTAAAAATACAATAATATCATATTTTTATCAAAGAAAATTGTTTAATGTTTGAAGTTTTTTGAAGTTATTGTTTGAATTTGAAATAAAAATAATTCTATAAAAATTTTATTCAAAAATATTGTGATAAACGCGTGCATCAATCGAGATTTTAAAGAAAAATTTTTCAACCAGAAATATATATTATTTCAAATATTGTTATTTTACATTTAAACAATAATTTTTAAAAACTTTCAACATTAAAAATCAATAAAATCATAAAAAAAAATTAAAAAGGAATTTCCTAATTTGGATATTTTATTATTCGGCAATCTTCTATTGGAAATCTTCAAATTAAGAAATATTATACACTGGGGACGACTAAAAAATTCCGAAAAATGAGATTCCCGACACTTAAAAATTCCTAAATAATAAAATTCCCGAAAGAAAAATTACCGAAATATGAAAATTCCGAATTGCGAAATTCCCAAATAATAAAATTCTCAAACACTTCTTAACAATACCGAATCTGAAAATTCTTGCATAATAAAATTGTTAACAGTTTATAATATTACCGAATTTAAAAATTCTCGAATAATACGATTCCCGACAGAAAATTGCCGAATTAATAATACAGTGAAACCTCTCCATAGCGGACACTCACGGGGAACAACTTTCTGTCCGCTTAGGAGACGTGTCCGCCGTAGAGAGGTTTCCGTCCGAGAGAGTGAGTAGCTGAACAGTAATATGTTTATACATATTATGTATATGTAATAATATTATTAATTATTCATTATTAATTGATTATTATAAATTGATTCAGTAAATAATTATTAATTATTAATAAATTCACAAATAAAATAAATGAATTAATAAGTAAATGAGTAAATAAAATAAATAAAATGAATAAATAAAATGAAAAAATAAAATAAATTAAGAAATGAAATAAATAATATAATAAAATAAATGAACTGTTTGACGGGTCTAATGACGATACAATTACGTTTATCCCCACCCATATATCTACCATCAAGCTAATGAGTCACGTTGTATTGAAACTGTCCGTCCTTGAGTCGGGGAATCATGTAAAGTGTCCGTAAGCAGAGGTGTCCGCTGTAAAGAGTTGTCCGTAAGTAGAGGTTTCACTGTACTTCGAATAAGCAGGGGCAAAGATACACGGTGTAGCGACAAAATAGGAAAGGGGATTTTTGAAAATTGGTTTGAATACCCTAAGGATAAAAGCCGTATGGTATTTTTTTTCTCAGACGCACCACATCTGATGAAAAC
Source organism: Amphibolips quercusostensackenii (assembly GCA_032357855.1). NCBI lineage: Eukaryota > Metazoa > Arthropoda > Insecta > Hymenoptera > Cynipidae > Amphibolips > Amphibolips quercusostensackenii. The sequence continues at coordinate 1,775 of JAUELO010018508.1, forward strand.
GATTCGCAATTCGCAATTTTAGTTCGAAACTGAAAGTACATTTAGATTAGAAGAAAAAATTCGTTATATATTTCGCATAGCTCAATATAAAGGAACACAGACTATAATAATTACCATCATTTTAAAAATGAATTTCAGGTTCACACAGACGAAAGCTCCGTAGAGTGGGAACCATTTGAAATCCTTAAAGAGATGATAAAGATCAACGAATGGATAGACGATTATTTCTACATTTCACTGATTTTCACGTCTTCATAAAGGACAACAGTTTACTTAAAATACGAGTATAATTAGCTCTTTAAGTAAGTTTTCATTGTTCAGTTTTATCCTTTTTTACTAAAAATAATATTTTGTAAACAGTTTATACCTAATTCGTTAATGTCAATTAATTTTTTTTAGCAAATTTTGAGTAGATTTACTGCTCGTGGTTTCCTTTTCTATGCCTTGTGTGAGGAAAGGCTTATGAAAAGCTGTGAGTTCATAGTCAGGTTCTGTGAAATTTCAAGCAATATGTTTGATGCTCTTAATAGAACTTTAATTGAAATAGGGCTCCGACTTGGCTGTGAAGATTTTCGGGTACGTATATATTACTTCACAGAATGAAATTACAATTATTTATTTTACATTCCTGCTATACTCTGATAATAACGCATATAATATTCAACTTTTCCTTTATATAGATTTTTCCCGAGACTCTACAGTGGTTGGATACATGAGTCCAGGGAAATTTGATCAAACCGGATAAATTTCTTAATAGCCTAACTGCCAAAAGATTAAGGATTACTCGAAATTCCACTTTAGATTTGTTTTCATACTTACTGGAAGTTTTGAAATTTGGTGTCGTCTTAACTAGAAGAACAAATTAGGATTTTCTGGAGGTATATATAGGCGAAAGAAAAAATTCAGAAGGTATACTGAATAAAATTATTTATTAAAGAATCAAATTGATCTGAATGGATGTCAGAGTCAGCAGAGTTGGCAAAAGGTTGGGTACACCTTAAACATAAAGCAAATACTCGTATAAGAAGAGTGTTTGGTTGGATGAAAGGTCAATACGTAAGATTATCGGTTTATGACTCACAAGTGGTACTAGACCAGACAGTCTCGAATTCGTTAGTTTTCTGAGATAAGCTGTAATTCTCCTTTGTTGAGGTTCTACACGATTTTAAATGATTGTAGACAAGATGATTGTTTTAGAGAAATCGGGAATATCCAACCTTGATAGCTATTAATAATTCCACCTCCGTAATTGAATTCCAAACTTAATGATCCAATTGCATTCCGCACTTAATCGAATTTAATAATAAACAGTTAAAACTCACTGATCTAATTGTATTCCACAATGAATCGAGTTTAATAATCAACAGTTACAACTCAATGGTCTAACTGTATGCCGCACTTAATCGAGTATAATAATGAATAGTTATGTGTCAATGATCTAATTCTATTCCATACTTAATCAAGTTCAATAATAAATATTTACAAGTCGATTCTAAAACTGCATAATCGTGAACAAAAAACTATTAAACTGCACTGGCCGCTGCGCCAGGTAAAATAAATATACTAACTGTCACGCGATTTTTCGTTTATCGCTACTGTATTGCTGTTCTATGTATGTGATCGAGGTATTTTCACAATTCTTGGGGGTGGTGCTCGCAGTAAGAGAGTATTTTCTCCGGTGTCTATGACAGAAAGGTCAAACGCAGAGGAGTTGACAAACTATGTTAGCGTGTTTATAGCTCGCCCCTTCATACTAGGTAGCGAAAATGACTGACTATATGCCGTAACCGAGTGTATGATATAAAGGAAGTTGGACGATTCCAATCTAGATTATGCATAGCACTGTGAATCAAATATACACACGAAATTTATTTTATAGGGAATGCCTGTGTGCCATAATCGAGTGTAAATAGACCTGCAGCTCAGAGGTATAGAAAGCTAAAGTATAGAAAATTAAATGGGATATTTATAGAGAGGATCTTGGAGTTTACTAGGCACTACAATGGGCAGATTCAAGTTTATTAAACAGATAGAATTTGCTGCTAACAACTTGTAAAAAGGTATGAATAAGGCACATGAGGATACTTGTCCTTTTCGTATTAGGAAAGCAGACAGTCATGCTAGCTGGTGGCGTCATAGTCTTAACGGCATAAAACCTGAAACTAGAAGCCTTTTTAGTAGGGCTGGAAAGACAAGGAACAAAGACTTGTACAGGGAAACCTTAACAAGATTTGATAGTTAGAAAAAAAATTCCATGAGGGTCTCATGAAGATGGTATTGTCAGGGAAACGAGAACATGCATGACACTGCTTAACTCCAGAGAACCTTAAAGGGGTAACTATCATGTCAACTAAAAACACTAATCCTATCTTTGGGCGAAATATCTTAGACAAATAATACAATCCTAGAGCATCTAGTAAGAGTACACTTTCCGGGCTCAGAGATGGATTACGTGACTATGGGGCGGTCTATGAGCCATGTTACTTAGAAGTAGCAAATTTTAAAGCCATAAAGGGAGATTGGAGAGCATCCAGTCACACCGTGACTCAGTCAAAAATTAGACAGATATTTACCAAATTTAGTCTATTTAAGAATGCAGGAGATGATGGAATATTCTCTGCGTTAATTCAAGAAGGAATGCAGTCCTTAGTGGGTTCAATGTGCGGCATCTTGCGGGTATGATTGGCAGTGAAACATAACCCGTTGTCATGAAGAAAAATCAAAGCAATCTTTATTACAATTTGGAGGAACTCATACAATCAGCGTTCAATATAATAGCGAGAAATAGTACAGAGACCGTTATTTATTCGTTAGTTAGGATAAGACAGAGCACCAACAGCAGCTCTTGAGCTCATTCTGAACATACCTCCGTTGCACCTTTTTGTAAGTAAAGTTGCGATAGCGGAAGAACAGTTTATGCCAGGAGGTCTCCTTTGGTACACATACGGCTCGAAAGATTCCTTGGGAACAGGGGATGGAATCTATGGGAAGAAACCCAGGGCTGAAATATCAAAAGAATTGAGCACATTCCGTGGAGTTTCCCAGTCCGAAATATTAGCTATTGTGGTTTATTTATAGGAAATCTGCAAGCGGGCATATGAAGGCCAGCATATTTACATTTGTTCTGACAGTCAAGCTGCACTTAGGGCTTCTGTATCAGAACAGTTTACTTCCGGACTAGTCTGAAGCTGCCTTCATGATCTTTTCAAGGTGGCTGGTAAAAAGTAGTTCAGTCTGACCTAGGTTCCCGGCCATTAATATATTGAAGGGAATGAGTAAGCAGATGCACTTTTAAAGCTAGTGACTTTTTATTGAAAGGGTTACAACAACGTTCTTTGAGTTCTCGTGGTGCCATTTTTAGAACCGATGTAGATCACTGAAGAACTAATTTTGAACTAATAGCTATGACCAATCTACACAAAAAACACGAAAAGTAGCAAAAAAGCCCGAAGAAACGTATTCAAATAGGCACGGTGGTGCGCACTCGGGATAGACGGTGCGCTAGCACGCGCACAAGGGTAACCCGACTGTAAACAATTAGCTGTCTAATAAAAAGAACTAACTGTGAAATTCTTATGAGATATTCTGAAAACTATAACGAATATTTTAATTCTTGAAAAAACGATTTTCAAGAGGTTGACTTCACTTGGAAATTTCACTGTTTTATAAGAAATCGTTTTCGAACTAGAAGATTTGAAAAAACCTTCAATTCTTTCTGCTCCAGATGCTTAAAAAATTGTAACATAAAGATTTTGCATAACATATCGATATGAAAAAAGATGTGTTTTTTTGTATCTTAAAACGCGGAAAAAAAATCAAGGCGGTTGTTTTTAGTTTTAAATATGAAATGGAATGACCCCTATGTTTTTTGTAGTTTTTAATTGGAAAACAACTGTTAACCATAAGAAAGTTTGAATTTATAATTGGCTTTAAATTATCATGAATTTCGAGGAACCACAATAATTTGACTACCCGAAACTGTTTGAGTACTCGAAAATTTCGAGTACCCAAGTCCTCTAGGTTTAAAACTACCTGACTATGGACCCAGTTGCACCCAGTTGCCAGATTCGCATGGCGCTGAAGCCGTAAAGACACCACGTGTAAGACAGAGAGGCACTGTCGAAAACATATTTGCGCCGACGTGAACCTGAGCCACTCTCGTATTTATGCTAGCTTATTCTAGACAGGCTTACTGTAGGCTCTCTGGTGTAACTGCATAATGTGAAAAGCTTTCGGTAGTGTAATTTGAACCAATCAAATGTGACTTTACTTACCACAGTCCAAAATAACTCAAAAGACTCGAGTAAGGATTGAGGTACTTGTTCCAGATATCTCAGGCCGTTAACAACGGAGCATGCCCGGAAGGGCTTGTCTCCATGATCCCTGGAAAATTGAACAAAGCTTGCTGGTTTACCTGTGCAAACAGAATTCTGAAATTATACATTGCAAAGTCTTCAATTAATGACGGTCCTCGTCTCGTCTTTGAGAACATTTATAGGTCTAGATACTTACCATGGAAATACCAGGCTGTAGTTTCTTCATCCATTCAGATGAATGTGTTTTCTGCACTTTTAGAAAATGTTCTTTTCGGCATAATGATTGTCGACTTGCTGTCCGTCAAGATGCACTGAATATGATTCTTAGTGTTCGAGAAGACGAGGCAGGAAATCTTCACCACTTCATTCGATATAATATTGGGAAAGCACTAATATTTCAATCACCGTACCATCATTTCTAAGGATGGTATCAAACAAAGAGCTCATTGACAAACTTTCACTTTCTGACAACACAGTGCTAGAGTGGTCCTTTACCAACTTTCTGTGCTACACGGTCGCAGTAGAAGGGAAAGTGTAGCTGGTCACGGAATCAGCCTCCCGAGTGTGCGACAGTGACGCTCGGGATAGGATCATAAAATCAACTCTACTTTCTAGGCAAGCTCTGCCAAAATGTCAATCAAAATCTCAATTTGTGACGATTTTTCCCGAAAGTGACGATTAACTTTAGTTAAGGCGATTCTACATATGGATGGCTGGTTGGGTAGGGCTGACAGAGGAGCCCTAGATGCAGCCACCTCCATGTGCTGGGCTCTATGTGGCTTGGCAACCATCGCTGGCCAAGTTAGCAGAAAGCTGGTCAACCACTTAATTGTACTGAATTTGTCCCCTTTTCTGGCCCCAGAGGTGTCATCCCTGGCTCCTCAGGGGCACATAACTGGTATTTTGATCTTAAATGTCAGTTTTCATCGTGACATATCATAACCCAAAAATATGGCCGCTTTAACCAAACTAAACTTAATGAAAATCTTGGTATTTTTAGTTGAAATTTTAAACTTTAGGGTGAAAGTTCTCACAAAAGATATTATCCGATTTGAAATAAAATTTACATCTTTATAGTCCATGTGGGGTAAAAATTTTTGCGGGGTATTACATTTCGCTCCGAAAAAGTAATAAAATGAGGCATTCTAATATACACTTCAGTTAAATTTTACAACTTAATTAAAAATTCACCACATGGTGCACTTTCGCTCTTATAATTTTTATTTTTCGGAGATGGAGAGTTGGCAATACGAAACTTAAATACGAAATTTAAATACTGGGTCTATTATTTGAAGTTAAATTGATTTGTATTTTCGTACAACGTGTCTGCAGTTCACAATTAAGTGATTGATCTAAGTACATGTTCACATGTATCAACATGACGAAAAAATAAAAATAAAAAAGAACCTGAATTTTTAGACTTTACCATAAATATAAAGTGCTTAAAAGTGTAAAAGATATTACTTTCAATATAATCCTGAACAATTTACGTTATTGCTACGGAAAATTACAAACCATTTCGATTTTTTACGAAGCATGTAACTGCATAAAACTCACGCTACATATTTCGCAAAATCCTATTCAGGAAACGTCAAGAGATCCTCAGGGATCCTGAGAGGTTCCTGTACGTGGATTGTTACTTGGGTTGATTCTCTTTAAAATTCTTAAGAATTGAATGCCTGAACATAAAGAGGCAAAATACATATAGATCAATAACGACTTATGAGCAAGGTAATAAAATAAAATATTTAAAATATTTAAAGCATGTTTCTCAAGATCAACGTTTGAAATGTGTAAAAAAATTAATTTTGTTCTTGCTTTTAGTATAGCTTTTATTAGTAAAAACTATTTTGCAACCAATAGAACGCAGGTTTAGGAGGTTACAATTTTAAATTCACTTGGATGTTAGTAACGCTTGAGACTTTAATCCCATTATAAATACATTTTGGAACATTAATTAGCTGAAATTTCGAAATGAATTAACTACTAATTTGAAATTTGATGTAGTTATATTTCAATACTTAACTACAATGAGAATAATAGTTTTATGATTACCGACTCGAGGAAGTAGTACTAAACATTATTATTTTCGATATTTACCACTACACGTTTATCTATAGTAAAGTTGGGTAATCTCATAGAAGGGAGCAAACTGACGTTACGGGAAGCATTAAAATTAATCCTCACATTCAAATTTTTGTAATGTTTTAAACTAATTGCTTTTGTTGAAAATTTTTAACTTCAACGAAAATTTTTTCTGCTAGTTCATTTTGAAACCGTACGCCAATATCTGTTAAATGAAGAATTATCTCAGTTTTGGCATTCGAAAATTTTTCCTCTTTAATTCCTCCATATTCTACTAAAACGGTAAACAGAATGCTTTAAAAAGAAAATAAGCTTCCAAATTACTTGTTTTTTTGGTAGCATTTTTCCAAGCTTACATAATAATTTTTTTTATTCTGTTTAATAAACCGCTCAAAGTAAAACTAAAATTAAATACAAAACCTATTTTAATTTGTAAGGAGTCTCTTTTAATATTTTAGCTTCCTAATCCATATCTTTTTTCGAATTCTAATAGTTGATTTTCAAAACGCCTCAGCTTTTAATTTTTACAGTTGATAGCTGAGTTTAAAACGCATGTTTTGCTTTTACTTGCATTCATTGTTCTTAAACGATAATTTTTTCTGAACACCATTAAGGCCATTAACCACTCCTCTGATTCCTCATTATTCGAAGTTTTTTTCGCCTGATGCATGATGCCTATTTAATCAAATAATTATTAACACCTACTTTCGATACTACGCCTCTTGAATCTTATAGCCTGAAACTCTTAAACTCAACTAAACCTATAAGTTGGGCGTCGGGCTTTACGTACCCACTTTAAAATCCTCAAAATTTAACCATCAACTTTCACTGAAGCTCAAATCCAAATGACAGGAAGTGCGCAGTATGCCGGACAATTTCGCTGGCTCATTCCCCGAAACGTGGATAATGGTAGAGGGGATGGTCGGTAGCAGAAGAAAAAACCATAAATTGGACAAATAATAACTCTCAGAAGTCATTTAGATAATGAACAATGGTTTTATTCAGTTTAATCATTTCAGTAGACATAAATTTCCTGGTAGTATTTATTTAAAATTTTTGATAATCAACCAAACGGTTTAAGGACTAATCGTGTGACCTCATGTTATAAACATTTTAACAATTGAAATAAAATTAAGCTATCTCTAGCATAACCTCTCAAATAGATAAATACTGTAGTCTCTAACCTAACTAATCTATAAAGGATTAGGCTCTTCCGTTGGAACACTCGAAGACAATTTCTAAAACTAAATTATCGCTCTAAATGACCTAAACTGACAATATTATACAGATTGGATAATACTGGTGCTTCATAATGGAATATAGAGCATGATCAAAACTCAGGGGTAAGATCAAAATCAAAAGAAGTCAATTCCAAAGTTTGGGTATGTTCACAAGAATTGAGGGTTATTATAACTTAGGAGTAGGATCAAAATCCTAGAAGGCTAATTCGAGAATTAGGGTTTAATCATAATTATCGGACTTGACTATTCGCGACCTGTACTAGAACATTTTTTTTTCAATCGTCAAGTTTAAATTTTCGATAGCTTTCATCCCTCCTGGGATTATTAAAGATCTATTTGCCCCTCTATCTACTAATGCCTTTATAGGGGTTTTCTCAGGATTCTTAGAGTCACATTCATCAAGGGCTCAGCTTTGGCACTGGTGTTGGATGGTAGGATAAGTCGGAAAGATTAAATATAGGAATAGCGGGGATCTTCCTTGTATAGTCCTAAGATTCTGAATTAATTAATGGAGTGACATTATTTATTTCAAAAAGGTTCAATTTCTAAAAATCTAAACGAGGACTATGGTCATTGGAGGTTTTTTTAATGGTCTAGTCTCAGAAAGGCGTATTCGGGAAAATTCAGGAGATTGTGGTTAAAATGCGGAATTGGGTCAGTGAAAAACAGGTGGTGTTTAATGTTGGAATTATCATTTGTAGACCTGAAAGGGATGCCCTGAACTTCAACTTCTCTCCTACTACCGCAGCCAGTACCAAAAGGGTCAATAAAATTTAATTCATTCGTAGATAAATTTTTGAGCCTAATGGATAACGTAAAAGACACTTTTGGCCCAGTTAACGCCTCCCGGTCGTATTTCCCGAACAACTGGGACAATTAGGACGAGTAACGTCTTTCTGTCCACATTTATAACAAAGTATTATTATTTTAGGTTAGTTACATTCCGAGAATAGGTGACCCTCTTTTCTGCAATTCCAACAAGTTAACACTATGGTCTCGTCAACTCTGACCTTTTTAGGGGGGTTAGGGTCCAGGAAAGGATTTAATGTAGGGGTAGGATTGTTAGTCGAAGTATTGGGGGTCTTAAGGGTCGATTTTTAGTATTAGAGATTGGCTGGCTTAGGTTTCTGTTCTGGTTTTGATAAAATTTTTGGGTTTGACTCTTTAGTGGAAAAGAAACTATCCGTTATATCGGTTCAATCTACCTCTGTCTTTTATTCATCTAACAACGTAATTTTCTCTTTACGTTTATCTAAACGCCGATATAGCTAGTTCTTCTAGGTGTGGAGGACTATGCACAATTCGTCGTTGAATCGTTTATTGGTATCAAGGTAATAAGTTACGATAAGCATAGCTTATCTCCTTGGCAGCAGTAAATATGTGATCTAGGCGATCAAAAATAGATATTAAACACGTAAGCTAGTCGGATACCGATTTTCGCTCTCCTTGAGTTCTCTTATGGATCTCTTGACATGATTCAAATTGAAAGTCTGAGTCTCCGAATCTGGATCGAAACGCAGAAGAGCATTGATCAAAAGTATGCCGCGTCGGTTGCATTGTCTTATACCAATTTAAGGCAATACCTGCCAGGAAAAAGGTACGAGGGTGAATTGATAAGTTTCCGGCCTGACCAAGAAAAACAATGTTTTTAAGAATTTTTTCTTTTTATTTCTCAACATAATCTCCTCCAAGGCTGATACATTTCTCATAGCGGTGTTCTAGTCTAGTAATGCCATCTC
>JAUELO010018513.1:0-11155 GCA_032357855.1 Amphibolips quercusostensackenii
CCATAGCTTTGAGAACCCCTCTTTTCTCTATACTATATTACACACTATCTATGCCAATTGTTATGTCATATTCCTCATATCTTTCTCTACCATATTTTTCTCCTTTCCTAACTTTTCTCTCTACTTCTCCCAGCAAATCTAGAAAACATTATTTCCATTCTACCATCCCAATATCCTGGCTTACTTATTTATTTCTTTTTCTCTTTCTCTCTCTCTATTTACTACCTTTCAAACCTGACCTTGTCTTGAAAGTTTTCTTTTCTTTTCATGGCCCAATCCCCTCTCGCTTTTTTTTACTTTTGCTTCCTTTTTATCCATATTGTTATTACTATTTTTCTCCCTCTTATGTCACTATTATATAAAAGTGATTCGAATCTATATAATCTCCTACCTCTATTTCCTTGACCTTCTCTCTTACCTCAATGTCTTCTATTACATAATGAATTACCATTCCCTTTTCTTCTCCTGAGCGTGTATATTTTCCTATCTCATTTTTCTCCACATTTCTGTTTAAGATAAAGTATCCAAACTTCTACAAGCTCTTTAACAATTTCTTTTGCACCCTATTCAACGTCTTGTCTTTGGATTTTCTTCCTTGCTCTCCTCTCCATTCCCTTCCTTCTCTATCTCCTGTTCTCGCATTAAAATCGATTTCTATTATAGGCCTAATCTCTTCTTTGTTTTCTTTCATCAGTTCCTTCATATCCTACAATTTCTCCTGCATATCTTCGTTTACATAAACCACTACTATCGTCCACCTCCCTCCTCCTATCTTTACCTCTTTTACTATTGATACTTTTTTCGTTTTTTTATCTCTTTCTTATCCTTCTCTATTATACGTTCGCTTCTTACTCCTATTATTATTTCTTCAATTGCTCTGCCTTTTTCATTCTTTCTCTTTGCATTTTAAACTTGCCGCTTTCATCCTCTTTTTAACCTTCTCCTCACTCTTTTTCATACTTTTTTATCTAGCCATACCTCCATCATTACTACTACATCGCATTGCGCGAAATGTCTCATGAACTTTCTATCCTTCCTCTCTAATCCTGATGTATTTTATTATTATATCCATTTTTTCCTACTTTGTTTTCTCTTCTCTATTTGTTTCTCAATACTTCTTGTTTTCCTATCCCACGTTTCCTTTTCTCCTATTTTCCCTGTACATTATTTCTTACTAACTCTTCTACTTCTTCGTCCCAATCTTATTACACACCTTTTCTCTGAATTCTGCCGTACTTAGCTCACGTTCTATTTTCCTTCCTTTTTATCTTTTTCGCTATTCACCTAACTTATACTACATCTTCCTTTCTACCCATGTCCAATCATCCTCTATTCTCTGCGAGTTTCCATATAACACCCTTTTCTTTAACATAACTTTTCTCTTATGTTTCCATTTCTTTTGTTTCACCGGTACTATTTTCTCCCCTCTTTGCTTTTCCCTTCCTACACTTCGCATTTTTTTATCTCTACTTCAGCATTAATCCTTTTTAGTACTTCTTTTACTCTTTCCTTTAGCTCTACCCCCTCAAATCTTAGAACCTTTATCACCATTTTTCTTTTTTCTTCCTCTCTTTCCTTTTTGCTCTTTGTTTTATCTTGTTCAGCCTTTCTTTCTCCTTATTCACACTCTCCCTACCTCCAAACTTCTGATATGAGCTTTCTTTTCTTTGTATCCTACCTTACAACTAAACTATGTTCTATTAGGCTCTTCCTGTTTCTCTACTCTTTTTTCTAAAGTGTGCATCCTTTTCTTTAAATTTTTCCAAACTTCTTTCTATTTTCGCATTTCTTACTCAAGCTCGGCCATTTCCTTAATAATTTATTGTTTCATTTTCTTACCTCTTTCTTTCTGCCTTTTCTCCTACCTTTTTTTGTACATCTGTATTACTTCTATCATTATTTTACGTATTACACCCAGTTGTAAATTTTCTACCTCTATTAGCTCTTTCTGTTTGAGTTTGTCTTTGTGTTTCTTCTTGTCTTTCTCTTCCTTTTAAGTTAAGTCTTTTATCCATGGTATTCCGTAAATTTTCGAACTTTTTAGAATAGACCCTTTTCCTACTTCATCTTTTCTACTTCCTCTCTCTGCCCTATCCCTCTTCCTATTCATGAACAGCTCTATTGAGCCAAAACTCGTAGCCAACAATATCTCCATCTCTACCATTTTTGGACTGCCCTCTCCTTTTTAATTCACGCTTAGGCGTAAAAAACACTTTCTCATCCAAATGCCTTTTTTCTTTTCTATAGCTGTCCCTGTTACCTATCAAACTGATTGAAAGAAACCTCTTTTCGTATCGCCTTGCGTAACTTGCGAAAATTGTATAGCCACTGCGCTACCACACCCTGCTACCGTACATAATTTCGCGCTTCTGTCTGCCTATCCCATCCTGTCGCCGCAACTCGGCTGCACCTTATTTCCACACGCTCCTCACAAAAAAAATCCTTACCTTCCAGTTTGCCCAAAACAGTCTCATTTTTCAAAATTACTAACCACCTTGTGAATTTTATTATTTTCTACGTTTAATCTCAAACTTAAACTTCTCCCACTAACTAACCTCAAATTGCACTGCAAGTTTTATTATTTTGTTGAAAATTGAACTCTCTGGTTAAAAATTTGACTATAGTATAAAAATATATTTATTTTGTTGATGGGTGAAGTATTTCGTTAAGAAGTCATTTTTTTCGTTAAAAGAAATAAACAAATATTAATCTTTTTATTCTTTAATTGCGATTATAAAAAATACGTTGTTAAAATGTTACATGATAAAAATGCTAGTCATTAAATATTAATGGTTAAAGGAAACGAAAAATTCGTTATCGAATAATTAGGGAAAAGTCAGGGAATTTCGAAAATAAAGTTCTTCTGACAACTTACTATTTTAGTTTTACATTACAATCAAAATTCATTATGAAAGTCGTAAATGCAAGTTATTTATTATTCTTATTTGAAAATTCTTTAAAATTGGGTGATCTTTCGTTAAAGGAAATTCGTCGACTTCTTCCGTTGTCATCTCTTCAACCTCGCCGCTGTACATGTTAATTTTTACCCGCCTTTGAATGTTTCTTTCTGTTTTGTACATTCCACGAAGAAATGTATTATTTCCCTCCAAAATTGCAAAGATGTCACCATTGGGCGTTGATAATACATTTTGTCCTCCGGTTGGCATGGGCGCGGGAACACTATATCTTCCTCTTACATGAATTGGTGCATTCCGAGGAAAAGTGTATCTCCGGATTTCAAATCGCCTGTTTGGATTTTTGTTAGGGATAAGCCGAACATTTCGAAGTTCTTCAACATTAAGTCCACGTAGGCGAAATTGAGCATGAATGACAGAAGTAGATCTGAACCTGGCACGAGGAGAAGATTCGTCACTGGGATAGGACCTCACTGAAGAACGCGGAGAATGAGGTCTGGCAGGAGAAGACATTTCAGAAGAAGACATTTCAGGAGAAGATCTTTCAGGAGAACAAGAAATTCTGCCACGCAGAGCACCAGGGATAGGGTCCCCATTGGGTAAACACTCGAAATTTGAACCTAATTCTGAAACAAGATATATAGGTTTAAATTGAGAAAAATGTTCTAGAACATTAACTCAAGGAAAGTCAACCTATGCAAGAGAACCGCACAAAAAGCCTTAAAAAAGAGAAATATCTTTACGAAAATCAGTTTTTAAAAATTCTCTTTTATATTAGGTTGAAAAAATTTTTTGCAGCCCTTTGCGGAACTGTTTTTTTAAAATTGATTTTGGTGGGAAATTTAACAATGTGTTTGTTATTTTTTGCTTTCTTGTTAAAATCTTTATTGGTCGACAATTCAATTATTTTCATAAAAATTCGTCTCTTGGTGAAAATGTGATCTCTTTCAGTTAAACACACAAATCAAAATTAATTGATTAATTATTTATTGCACTTAAATTAATTCTATTCTGGCTGACGATTTGACTATCTAGATGATACCTGTTTTTTCTCTTTTAACACGAAATTCATTTTGTTTCTAAAAACTGAAATATGTCTATTCCGTCAATAATTAAATTGCTTTGTTTCTAAACTGTTAATTTTTTTGCTTGAAAATTGCTCATTTCAGTTTAAGATGTATCCTATTGGTGGGAAATCAAACTATTTTGGTAAAAATGAAATTGTTTGTTTTTTGGCTAAAAATTCAAGAAATGGATTAAGATTTTTTTCATTCTGGTGAACTTTTTTGTTTAAAAATTCATTTTTTCATTCCAGATTCATCGGTTCACTTGAAAACTCAAGTATTTTGTTGCAAATCCAATTATCTGGTCAAAAGCTTAATTGTTCAGTTGTAAGTAGAAATGCAAGTTCATAATTTTTTTTTATAGAGAATGATTTTTTGAACTAAAAAATTAACTTCACCACTTTTTGCAAAAGATTAATTTTATTTAATTAAAACTGCTGAACTTTCATCTGAATTAGAATGTCTGTAGTTCTTCTTATTTTTTTAGTAAAATTTTTCTCTAAGTAAGATTTTGCTTTTTCTTTCATATAAGGAACAGTAAGATTCAATTAACTTCCTACCCCAAGTAGTCATTTAGAAGAAACGTGATTAAAGTTTGAAAAAAATGGCACAAAAAAATATTACATAAAATTATAGATATATTAGATTATTATATTCACCAATGGAATTAAGAAAAACCACCAATGACAAGGCGAGAGCAGAAACAATGATCATTTTTCCCAATTTGAGGATAAGAATGTTAATACATTAATGAATACGTGACTTAAAATTTAGCCAATGAATATTTCGGTTCTTTATCAGATTATACAGTATACCTTACATTCGTTATCTCATACGTAAAATGCGACAGCCTTGTACTGCACAGATATTTACATTTCATTAGAGAAAGTTTGAAGGGAAAAAAATATAAATACTAAATTCGTTAAAATTTATATCAATATTTATATAATCTTCTAGGTTTAAGCGCAATCTGATAGATGGTTAGTTTAAAAGATTTCAAAAAATTTAAAAAGCTTTTAAATAATTTTGAGTTAGAACTGGAAGGTTTTGAAATAGAGCTATAATTCCTAGTTTAAACAGAGATTTTAAAAAAAATTTCCTTCTTATAAACTAAAATTGATTTTGGAAACCAATTAATAGTAATTTTATTATTTTCTATTAAAAGTGTTATATCAAGAAAATTGATTTTATTTATATCAATTTTTTTGTTTTGATAATGAAGAATTGAAGAATGTAATTGAATGTAATTGAATGTAATTGAAGGATGTACACATAAACTGAGAGCTGCATTATTTTTTTTTTCAAAAAAAAAGGTTAACCATAATGTCTAGGATTAAATAATAATCACTTACATAAATAAATAATCGCTTGCGTTTAGCAAGGTTTTGACCTTGAAAATTACATTTTTATGTAAGACTGTTTTTTGCCGGCGTCGCACATTGGAAAAAAAGCACCTTTTTGACAAAAAACGACTGACGATGCTATTCTTAACCGATTTCGATGTTTTTGTTAGAAATTACCGTGATGCTTTCAGATATAACGAGTAATTGCGAATTATTTATTCCAAATTAACAGGAATTTGTTATTTAACAACAAATTTGCAACTTTTTAATGCTAAACTTTTCCGTGATACCACATTTTCTAAGACTTTCAAAATCATTTAAAAAGGTCATAAAATAATGTAATAACTAACTGAAAATAATTTTCAGTGGGTTAGATTAACAACAAGAATTGTTAATAATGTTATAAGCAAATTAATTAACAAAAGTCATTTTTTCGTGATTGGCAATGGTTAGCTAATTTTAACCCGTAGCTTTTACAGAAAGTATCACAGAAAATTATGTGTGCTTACAATATGTTAAGAATAGCTAATAACTTAAACAATTTTCATTAAAAAATGCATATTTTGACAAGTTTTTGATGAAAAGGCTTAAATTTTTTTGCGGAATCGACTTAAATTGTTTTGCCAAAGATTCCTTACTATCATATTTTTCATACTTACCTGATAATAATAATTTTGTAAACCATTTTTATAAACAATTGCACATTTTGACCATTTTTTTATTTATAGACCTAATTTATTTACGAAATTATTTAAAAACGTCTAGTAAAACACTCTTTGATATCATATTTCTGATATTAACAGAAAGTGATAATTATTTTTTATAATTTTATAAACAAATGCACGTTTTGATAATTTTTTGATGAATACGTCTGCGTAACTATGATTTTGATGATACCAAAGAGCTATCTCAAGGCCACACTGCTCATTTCCGTTGATATTCCATGTCTAATATTCATATTCTATAATGATGATAACTTGTACGATTGTTATAAACAAATAATTAACTAAATGTCTAAATATCACGGTTTTATATAAGCAAGTGATTTTCTGGTTCTGACTGCTAAATAACAACTTGCATCAGACGCAACTGTAACATTTGCATGCTTGTTTAATTTTTTGAATACAACAATTGTAAAGTTTCATTATTCACCAAGAATATCCATTAAATATTAATATCGGTTATTTTTTCAAAAGTTTATCGAAAAACTTATTTCTTTACACGTAAACAAGTTTAAGATTGGTAGCGAGAAGAAAAATCTTCTGATAATTTCTGGCTCTAAGTACAAATTGCTGACAAGTAAAACCTCAGAAGTTATTAAAAAAAATGAAACACAAATAGCCAAACAAACGACAAAAATTGACAAAACCTTCCTAGCATATGGTAGCGCCACCCCTCTATGTATGAAAGACTCTTTTGAGGCTGAAATTGTCCCAGGCGTTCGCACTGAATGAGCAACATTTTATGTCATTGAAGATGGCGGCGTGAATCTGTTAAGCAACAATACTGCTAGAAGTCTAGGTGTCTTAAAATGAGACCTCAGAGTTAACCAAATCAAAAACACTGCTTTTCTGAATTATAGGAATAGATTGATACATATCCTTCTCTACGATTTCGTCTTACCAGTGGTAACACAGTAAAAACTCTGGGATGAAATTTGTTTCAAACTAATTTCAAGATGGTATTTCATCTCGCTCGAAGTTGGGGTACAAAAATATTGACTATTGTTTCTGCTGCAAAAACCGTAAAAATAATTGACAGTAAGTGACGTTTCGTACTCTAAGTCTAAGAAAACCGTACCTTATGTAATTGGTACTATTCACACTACTAAGGCTAATCTTTGTTGCAGGTAAATGGTACTCTGAAATTGGCGTTAGATTCATACTTTGTTTTTTCCGTGAAAACCATACAGAAGAATTTTTTTTTTTTGGAAGATAGGGTAAGGGACTCATAGCTTATCACATTATTAAAGAGGTTTAAGGTTTCTTTGAATAGGCAGCGGACTCCTATTGAACGATGACAAATGTGTATTTTGGGTAACAAGAAATAGTTTTCTGAGCATGAGTTGACGCATCATGGATTTAAGACTTTCAAGAAGTACGTCAATTCGAAAAAAAACTTAATAGCTCCAGCAGCAGTGCAAGAATTTCCGACTTTTCTAGGACTAGTAAGCTTTGTAGGAAAATTGAAACACAATTAAGTGACGTTCACCAGACCATCAGAAGCACTGATGAGGAAAAGCTAGGTAAAACTAACAGCTTTGAAAAATACCGGACTAGAGAACAATAACATGAATTACAGAACTTTGAAAGCATTCTTGTGAGTACCTCAACACTAGGGTATTACGATATCCACGACAGAACTCAAGTAATTGCAAATCCAAGCCCAGTTATTTTGGGCGCAGTTTTAGTAAAAATAGACTCGAATAGACCAAAAATCATCGCTCACGGGAACAACACTTCAACACAATATGAGAGAGGATATTGACAAAACGAAAAGTAGGCATAAGCACTTGTATAAGCAATATAATACTTTGATACACTCCACTTTAGAAGAGAGTTCAAACTAATCATGGAGCACAAACCACTGACGGTTATCTTTGGGCTGGAATCAAGGCCATGTGAAAGGTTAGAAATATAGATTTTCAAAATGGAATCCTACAAATACAGAGTAGAATACCAGCAAGGCAACACAAGTATCGCGTATACACTTTCGAGATTATGTAAATCGTCGACCAGAATTTGTGCAACGAGGACTAAATCTCACATCTACTAAGTTGTTTAGTACTTTAGACTAGTAGCTAACCCACTTAAGGATATCGCGGAATTTTCAAGCAATGATACTAAAATTTCAAAAGTTAGTTGAGAAATTTTCATTAGGATATATTACTACAAGGCAAAAAATTGTAATTCTAAGAAAAGCAAGGAAAACAGTCCTAGATGCCAGCTGAGAAGTAAAGTCTAGTGAACATGGGCGAAATAGATACAGATGCAAGGGCTGCACCCTTTTATCTGCGTACAATCCACCAAACCTGTGCTAAAAGCTACAATAAAATCAAAATTTTTCATGTGATCACTAGTGCAAGAATAATGAAAGCACTACAAGAAGCACTCAGCTGTCTGGGCTATCCAGTTTCTATCATCGCTGATGATGGCAAACAGTTTGTTAGCGAGGAATTGAGATAGTTTTATACCGACTGTTGAATTTTACTCTTTCACACATATTTCTTTTGAGCCCAGCAAAACGTCAAAGTAAAAAGACGAAATTAAGACATAATAAAGCGATTGAGAAGCAGAGAAAATACAGGAAAAAATTGAAAGGAACGTATACTAGAGAAGCTTATGGTGTACAATAGTACAATTTATACCATGACTGGAAAGACACTATCAGAGTTATGTTTAAGAATGCAGTTTAGGGACATAGTTTCTTTACGTGAAGACATAAACACAAGAATCAATGATTCTAAAGTAAGAGATTGTGTTAAGGAAAAAAAAGATGATGAAAAAGAGCATGCTTACTGCAAGAGAAGAGCAGTGGAGAATGAAATCTGAGTAGGTTGTAGAGTCTAAGTGAAGAATATGATTAGGAGCAACAGATTGAGTTTAAACTTTGACCTACGCCACGACAGTCAAAAGCTCAATAAAAAAGTAGGAGACTTAACTGAAAATAAGGGTGAAACAAGGAAAAAGTACTGATAAAAAGTCATACATCTGAAGAAGCTAGAAGGGGAAAAAATGCAGTCCCAGAAAACAAAACTGTAGAAAAAGAAATATAATTCAAAGTATAAGTCGATTATTAACTATTGAGTAAAGTGACTGTTAAAAATAGTATGCTAGTCGTTTATTGCTTAATAGTTTTAGTTTAGTAGTTTTAATTTAAATTATTGGTTTTCTGGTAACTAGCTCTAGTTTATTAATGTAACGATAGGTCAACAAATTTTTAAATGCAACGGCGAAATTAAGAATTACCTGTGTGCCGCCGACCCTGGAATGCCATTATTTGCGATACTGGGGATAATCAATGCCTGACCACGGAGGAGAATGGACATGATAGCGGGACCCTAGATGAACATGCGTACAGGGAAGGTACCTTTAAATTGGAGTCTGTGGAAGAAATATGGGACGATTTAAAAGAGAAGGTCATAGGGTGTGTGAAAAAAGGTATTTAGAAAAAAGAAGAAAGGAATAATAAAGCCGTGGTGAGATAAGAAATGTAAAAAGCTGAAAAGGAAGGTGAAGAGAAAGTACAAGAAGTGTGAAGAGGGAACTGCGAGAAGGGAGAAGTACGTAGAAATAAGGAAAGGGTTCAGATTGATGTGTGACAAGGAAGAGCAGGAAAAAGAGAAAGACCTGAAAAAGGAGTTAGGAAGTTTTAAGATAGAGGGGGATGTGTGGAACATAATAAATAGGTTGAGAAAGCGTAGATTGCCAATAAGCAAGAAGATAGGGGGTGAGGAGTGCAAGGAGTTTTTCGAAGAATCATTTCAGTGCTCTAATTTAAAAAAGAGAAATTATGGGAGTAAAAACGAGGAAGGCAGCGTTGGAAGACTTAAACAACAAAGACATAGATAAGCAGATAAGGAAGTTAAGAAGTTTAAAGGCAGCAGGGCTAGACTAGGTAGAAAACAAACCGTAGCTGTTTAGTATACAAGGGGTTAGAGAGAGGCTGAAGGAGGTAGTGACAGAAGTATGGAGGAAGGAGATTCCTAGAAGGGTGGAGAGAGGAGTTAATAGTGACACTCTATAAGAAAGAAAATAGGGTTAGGCAGGAAAATTATAGAAGAATTACGCTAATAAATACGGTGTATGAAGTATACGCGATGGTGGTGGCGGAGCGGGCACGAAAGGATTTTGAGGGCAAAAGTATATTGCCGGAGACGCAGGCAGGCTTCGGGGCAGATAGAAGTACTAACGACAATATCTACATTCTGAAGCTCGTGGTGGCTAGAGAATTAGCAAAGGAGGGGTCGAGAGCGTACGCTCTTTTTGTGGATCCTGAAGGCGTGTTTCCTTCGGTGAATAGGGGGAGGTTCTTGTAGTCGATGAGGGGAGGTAAGTAAAGAAAGGCCTGAACGAGAGGTAAGGGAAATATATGAAGAGTCAAAAGATAAGGTCCATAAGAAGGTAAGGAGATTGTGGAGGGATCCTTGATGGATAGGGGGTTTAGGCAAGGGTGTTTGCTATGCCTAACGCTTTTTGCGATTTCAATCGCGGATGTAGAAAGTAAGCTGGAGGCCAAAGTGGTAGGAGGAATTAGGGTAAGAGGAGTTAGAATTGGGTCACTTGCGTATGCAGACGACATAGCGTTGCTGGCAAGAAGCGAGGAAGCCTTAAAGAAGATGATAAAGCGGTTGAGAAGATACCTGGATAAGAATAGGTTAGAGCTGAATGCGGAAAAGTCCAAAGTTATATTATTCAGAATAAGAGGGTGAAGGGATTAGGTAGGGGAGTAGATGTGAAAAGGAATGACGGTGCAGAAGGTGTAGGAGTTTGTGTATCAAGGCTTCTTGTTTTAGAGAAATGGAGAAGTGGATGGGCACATAAAAGAGAGAGCGAGGATGGCAAATGTGGTAATGAGGCATTTATATTTTTCTTCTTCTGAAAGGTTCTTGTGATATTTATAAAATGTACCTTTATATTTAAATTGAAACATCGATCCACGGTCTTCATATTCATCTAATCCAGAGTTCTTGATACGTTGTATAATTTGGTGTGGGGGTTGATAATGTAGTTATTCGCAGATGATTTTGAAAGGAGAATAAAATTGTTTGACTCACTAGTGATGAGTGTGCTATTGTATGGAGTGAAGGTGTGAATATAAAAGGAAAAAGCGG